>JABUQX010059836.1:2500-15000 GCA_015478945.1 Trachelipus rathkii | reverse complement strand
CTTAGCGCCTATTCGCCTTTACGCCTATGGCAACCTTGCGCCTGCCGACTTTTCGCGGCGGTGCTGTTTTCCTAAATTTATTAACCAAGTAAACTTTAGTGCGATGAATCAAAAACATTCTTTTATAAGGTAAAGAAAAAACTCATTTATTAGTGAGATAATTTTGTAATTACCAACTCATTATACTAATGTGTTCATCTCCTTTTTCTCTTGCATTTCCTTCTGGTCCATGTTTTTCCCCAGGAGGTTCAGCACGAGCGCTGAAGAAATTAAAAATTTTCAGAGCCATAGTTGCCAATTTATTTGTAGTGAAAGAACTACTGAACTAGTTATAATATATATATATATATATATAATATATATATATATATATATATATATATATATTATATATATATATATATATATATATATATTATATATATATATATATCATATAATATATATTATATTTATATATATAATAATATATATATATAGTATATTATATATATATATAAAATTTTACACTGGTTTTTAGAATGATACAAGTTGCCACGCTCTAAGTTCTTAACTTTTAAGGGTGTAACTTTGTTCCTGTGCATAGGCGCGGGCTATAGGCGCAGAGAATTGCTTGTGCGCCTTGCTTAGTTCGCCTTTTTAAAAATTGTTGGCCTATGCGCCTTTGCGCCTAAAATTGATAGTGCGCCATAGGCGCATAGGCGCAAAGGCGCATAACGCCCCGCTCTGATATATATATATATATATATATATAAATATAATTATATAGATTATATATACTATATATATATATATATATATATATATATATAATATTATACTATATAATAATATATAATTTATATATAGTATAATATATATTACTACTATCCAAAATAGCGCCCATTAGGTTAACTTGTCAATCGCAGAACGGAAGGCCCTAACCCATGAAAACCCCACCACCAACAACCGACAGCCATCAGTGTAACTATGTAACAACCCCGCAGAGAATCCGCTGCAGTATTGGGCCGTCACCGCGGAGAAATTTAGGAAAGATAAACACGAAAACTAGACCTGGAGAGGTGGGAGGTATGGTACGGGGTATAGCGAGCGAGGGATCATTCACGTAGGAAGCGACTTCGACTCCGATAAACATGGAGATGATAGTGTGTCAAGAGATCAGTGCATGCAGATAACAACACTCCACGCCGAAGGACACGGGTACCAGGCACTTGGTCAACGGTTCGGTGAAGTTCACACAACGATTACAGGGGTGGTCCAACGGTACCAGAAACCCTGACACATGATCGCCGGCGAGGACAAGGTAGGCCAGGGCCACGACACCCGTGGAAGACCGATTTAAACGTCTGCGTGCATTACGAGAGCGCCACACATCGGCACGACATCTGCAGATACAGATGGCGGAGGTACACGGCACCAGGGTGAGTGTACAATACAGTGCGTCGACGGCCTTCGGAAACATTTAGAATTACTGGCCCAGGAGGCCTTTGCCATAGTGTTCACCACACACCACGGCACATCAAAGGGCGCGACTGGCATTTTACTGAGAACACATCCATTGGACGGTCGACGATTGGCAAAGGTGCTCTTTACGGACGAGATCGAGAGTGTTCTTTGAACGCCTCGACAGACGTGCTAGAGTTATACCGACGACCGATGGAGAGATTCGCGCAATGCAAAGTGCTGGCCAGTGCCACCGTTTGGAGGTGGGTCGGTTTTTTTGTGGGTAGGCATCTCTTTATTGGGCCTTCTGAGTTGTACTCCTCGATGGAGCACTCTTACAGCCTAGGTATATCACAGGAACATCTCGAAAACCATATTCATGTTCATATGCTCCCTACATTCGGTGGACTCTGTTCATCTTAATGCACGACAAGCAAGACCACAACTAGGCCCAATGTGTTAACACTACCTTAGGAAGCGTTCAAATTACGGCGTTGGAGTGGCCAGCATATAATCCGGACCTCAACCCAATCGAACATTTGTGGCATATCCCGAAACGGATCCGACAGCTGCAACCTCCTCCAAGGACCCTCCCGGACCTGCGACAGGCACTGCAAGACGTGTGGGATCAAATCACTGTTTAGGACATTCGCCCACTCATCGAGAGCATGCCAGGACGGTGTTAGACAGTCATCCGTGCCAGAGGGGGTCATACACGGTATTGAGACACCCCCCTCGACCGTCGCTGCACGTACCAACATTGTGTGTTTGCAGCGCCGAACCTCCGAACCCTACTGCGACACCCTTTGGCTTTGCACCTTGGTCTCACACTCTATCAACCTATGGTTCTGGGGAGGAATCCACCATGTTATTGTCAGTGTCCAATAAATAGCGTGTCTTCAACCTTTTCTACCCTTCCTTCGTCACGTACCCTTGTGGTGCGTTAATTTTGATGAGTAGTATTAAATAAAACAAGATTTTTGATTCAAGTAACTATTTTTAAAGGATAAGCAAAAAAAATGTCTATAAGAACTTGTTTGTTGTTGGGATCGAATTTTTAGATAAAAAAATTAGTCCCGACATAACTATCAAATTCGCAAAATTTAATACTTTCAACCCCCACCCCCATAGTCTAATCGATGGCATGGGTAATGGGGTGGGGATATGGGTAAGGATGAAGTTTAGAACTGAAATACAAATCAATATTAAATAAATAAGTAAACAATAAATAATTATTACGCCAAAGGAACTTACGCACACACGATAAAAGAAACAGATATACATTTGGATCAGACATATCTACACAAATAAAAAAAAGATAGCTAATATAAAAAATATTATATATATATATATATATATATATATATATATATATATATATATATATATATATATATATATATATATATATATATATATATATATATATATATATATATATATATATATATATATGTACCGGGAGATAATGAGATCATTAATCAATTACACCTAGAATTAAATCACTCATACCTCGGGTACGATAATTAATAAGATGGAAGGTATATAGAAAAATAGTTGATGTTATTTTCTTTATTAATATTCTTTTTATATTGTTATTTTTCACAGTTCATAATAGATAATTTTTATTTTGTATAATCAATAAGGAGTGGGCCACAGACCCTTTAAATATATTTTCGTGAATACTTAAATCCCCATATTATATACATTTTGTTTTAGAACAGTTTGCAAGGTGGGGCAAATAATATAATGCCATGTTCCTTACTGGATCTCTATCACCGTTCTTTCTAATTTTTATCTTTTTTATTCACTGGTGAATCAACTTAGCGTATCAAATGACACTTAAAAGATCTTATTATAAGAACATTAATTATAGTATAACACCTTTAATTTTATTACAAAAATATATTTTAGCGTGCCTGGGCGATGCCCAGGACACTTGGTAATGGCTCTGATGTCGTGGCCTCACTAACTGCTCGGCGTCTTCTCTCCTTGGGCTGCAGGTATCGCCGGGAGGAGAAAGACGTTCTATTGGCTGTTTCAATTTTAAATAACATACAAAAAGGAATAAACATAGTTATGTGTGTGATTTTATAAGATGTAAGAAAATTTTACCGTACATACTAATACACATAACGATTGGAGCTTTGTTTCTCCTCTCATAATAATAATAGCCTTTGCCTCCCAAGAGTTCTAGCTTTATTAATTACAATAAAGATTATAATAGCATTATTTTATAGTACGGTAGTCCGTACATCATGGTGATTTCCGGGCTAAGCAAGAACACCCAGCCTTAAATTCTAAAAAAATATTTTTTTTAAAAATTTTTTAAAGTCGGCAGAAATATTCCGTAGAATTTATTTCATTTTTAACTACCCTCTAACTTGTCTAAGGCCTACCCACACGTGATGACGTCAGAGGACAACAAAAGCTCATAGCTCCTCCCCCTTATGGTACCACGACAGTTATATTTCGTTATTTCAGCTAAATTTTAAATATGATTTCAAATTAATTCGAAAATCTATTAATTAGACGGCAACATAAAATATTATAAAAATAATTTTAATCAGACAGATCTTAGTAATAACACATAAAATAAACTCGTAAATTACTAATTATAATAATTTTCTTAAATTTTTTAATCAGAGAAACCGACTTTCCTAATCTATTTATCATACTTAATAAATAAAATACAATAATTTTTTTAATATGGAGATCTCCACGCATGTAAATATACCCACAGACTCAAGGTCTTTAACAAATAGATATTTTAAAATATAAATTTTAATACCCTTAAATTTATTACAGTTTTCTTTCTTTAAAAAAAAAGGAATATTTCTACGGACACTCCTAACAAGGCCGTTTACAAGCATCTTCGTATCGTTTCACATATCTCTATTACATTTCTTTCTCTTAAAAGAGAAAGTTTTATTATCGTCTTCCACGGAAAATCGTTCGAAGCCCGTGTTACAAATATATCTTAAAGTCTTATTTACAAGTTCAACCATCTTTCCCTCCCAATTTTGGGGGGTAAGAGTACCGAAGGATAGGGGATTCCCACCTCCTCACATTGTAAACGTTTATTTAAATATGCACAAGATTCCTATAATTATCATAAGACAAAAAAAACTCTATCTGATTTTCCATTATTTCATAACATCGTTCTGCCGTCGAATTATAATACATTTTAATTAATTTTTTTAATAAAACAAAATAATTATAAGATTACATTTTCACTTACAAAAACAAAATACCATTTGCGCGGGAGAGGACTTCCTATGTTTCTTTCGATGCTCTCCGAACAACGTTACGAGTGGCTTAGGCGCTTTAACAGCCAGGCAATTTTTTGAGCTTTAGTTTGTTACCGCATAGAGGCGAATTTAACTTTTGGGTTCTTTCATACCCTTCCCAATTTTATTTAGTCCTCGAACTCATCGAGGCTTTATTTTTATTTTCTTTGTTGTTGTTGTTATTGTTTCTTAGGCTCGCTGGTTCTTGAATTTCACATTTTTAGAGAAAGCGTTTTCTTACTTGCTTTTGGCGGGTCTCAATTCAATGGTGGGGAGTTTTCGTTTCTCTACCCATCCCCCATATAATAGCAGGTCGAAGCTTTCTTGTATTTGAATTGTTGACGATCTTCTTTTTTTTTTTTTCTAAGACGGTGATTTCTTTTTGAAAAATTTTTTTTTTTTTTTTTTTTTTTGAAAACGGGATTCTTTTGTCTTTTGGCAGCTTTTTATTTTGTTTAGCTGGTCTTCACGCTCACTACCGTTTTTATTATTATCAATATTGACTCTCAAGACTTTGTTTTAATAACTTCACTTGGGTAGTCATTATTATTATTATTATTATTATTATTATTATTATTATTATTGTTGGCCCTTTTTATCAGAAGGTTGTAATGAATGATGTCGTTCTGGGGTTACCAAACTGTACCGGGCGAGATAATGAGATCATTAATCAATTACACCTAGAATTAAATCACTCATACCTCGGGTACGATAATTAATAAGATGGAAGGTGTATAGAAAAATAGTTGATGTTATTTTCTTTATTAACATTCTTTTTATATTGTTATTTTTCACAGTTCATAATAGATAATTTTTATTTTGTATAATCAATAAGGAGTGGGCCACAGACCCTTTAAATATATTTTCGTGAATACTTAAATCCCCATATTATATACATTTTGTTTTAGAACAGTTTGCAAGGTGGGGCAAATAATATAATGCCATGTTCCTTACTGGATCTCTATCACCGTTCTTTCTAATTTTTATCTTTTTTATTCACTGGTGAATCAACTTAGCGTATCAAATGACACTTAAAAGATCTTATTATAAGAACATTAATTATAGTATAACACCTTTAATTTTATTACAAAAATAATGTATTTTGTATGCCCGGGCGATGCCCGGGACACTTGGGTAATGGCTCTGATTGTTCGGGCCCTCACTAACTGCGGGCCGGCGTCTACTCTCATCCCTTGAAAGAGACTGCAGGTCATCGCCGGGAGGAGAAAGACGTTCTATTGGCTGTTTCAATTTAAGATATAAACAAAAAGAATAAACATAGTTATGTGTGTGATTTTATAAGATGGTAGAAAACTATTTACCGTACATACTAATACACATAACGATTGGAGCTTTGTTTCTCCTCTCATAATAATAATAGCCTTTGCCTCCCAAGAGTTCTAGCTTTATTAATTACCATAAAGATTATAATAGCATTAATTTACTAGTACGGTAGTCCGTCACATTTATCCCTGTTGCAAAATATACTAATATAAATATATATATAATATATAATATATATAATACATATAAAATAATATAATATAGAATAATAATAAGATATAAGTCAATAATACTTGCAAGCAAAACTACGTACTATATACTAATATATATATACCGTATATATATTATATATATATATATTATATATATATATATATATATATATATAATATATATATATATAGTATTATTATATATATAGTATATTATATATATATATAATTATATATATATATTATATAATATATATAAAATATATACTATATATTATAAATATATATATAACTAATATATATATATACAATATAGTATATTATATATAACTAATATATATATTATATATATATATATATTATTATATATATATATAGTATTATATATATACAATAATATAATATATATATAGTATATATATATAATATATATATATATATTATATATTATATTGGAGGTTTACGACGCAGTTGAAGTTAGTATGAAGATTATCTTCGCAAGGCTCTTGGGGCTGGGAATCCCCTTCTGCTATTCAATCTTCCCATGACGGTGCAGGAGCTGTATTACAAATGACATTTCTTGCGGTCGACACTTACCCTGCAAACATGCGGGATACGGTGTTTAGAATAATAATATATTACTATAGCATATATATTTATTATATATTATATATAATATATATTATATATATATATATATAATATATATATAATATATATATATATATATATATAATATATATATATGCTTTCTTTTATATGTCAATTCTAAATTTAAATGATGGCTAAGAGCCAGAAGAATCTCAAGGTTTGTCTGTCTGTGTGACGAATTCGAGATGGTTACAATAACATAACATGACCTAATTCTATGATTTTCCTTGTAACACATTTCATATACACATTCGAATGTCATATCGACATCCGTATGTCATATATACATCCGTGGAACATCCGAGTGAAAATTAATATACGAATCATTCGTATTTGTCGATCAGATAAACTGATGATTATTTATAGATTTGGATTAGTGTTGGCCGATGCATCAGGTGCGGTGCGTTGCGGTGCGGTGCCGTGCGGTGCGTAGAGGTGCGGTGCGACAAAATAACTTTTGGTGCGGTGCGCGGTGCGATGCGGTGCGTGGTGCGGAGCGCGGTGCGCATTGAACAGAGGTGCGGTGCGACAAAAATGACTTTTGTTGCGATGCGGTACGTGGTTGCGGTGCGTGGTGCGGAGCGCGGTGCGCATTGAAACATAGAGGTGCGGTGCGACAAAAATGACTTTTGGTGCTATGCGGTGCGCGGTGCGTTTACCCTGGTGCGGTGCGGTGCGGTGTGCAAAATTTCGGTGCTCAGCCAACCCTAATTTGGATAATATAAATCTATACATTACAGTCACATCCGATTAACATCCTCCTGTATGATTCCGTGTTATCCGTGGGACGTCGAATGAAAGAAATATACACGTCTACATAATAGGTCAATCAGATATTTACATGTACATTAAATATGAGATATCTGAACAGAGTGTCTGCATCCGTATCTGTATTCGGGTTAACATGAGAATGCGGATGCTTCTTTAACGGAATGTCTTCATCCGTATCCGTATACAGGTACAGCTGAGAACATGGACGTTTGTCTAAGCGGAACGTCTGCATCCGTATCCGTAACCCTGTACAGATGAGAATACGGATTACCTGGTAAACGGAAACATCTACATCCGCAACCGCATGCGGGAACAGATGGGAATGCGGATGCATTAAAATTAAGGAGTTTAAACCTCAGATGTTGTGCAGATAAGGAAATTTGAAGCCTTTCATTTTTTAATAGAGAAATTTGATGTTAGATTACTCCTAATGGAGATGTGGGCGTAGCTTTTAATTACCAAAAAGGCTGTAATTAAACACATGCTAAAAGAAAGAAGAATTAATACTTTTAAATAAAATGGAAAGGAATAAAAAATTAATTAAACATTTTAAAATAATTTTCTAAACTGTTCATTATTATTATTATTATTATTATTATTATTTATTATTATTATTATTATTATTATATTATTATTATTATTATTATTATTATTATTATTATTATTATTATTATTATTATTATTATTATTATTATTATTATTATTATTATTATATTATTATTATTATTATTATTATTATAATTATTATTATTATAATTATAATTATAATTATTATTATTATTATTATATATATATTATTATTATTATTATTATTATTATTATTATTATTATTATTATTATTATTATTATTATATTATTATATTATTATTATTATATTATTTATTATTATTATTATTATAATATTATGATTATTAATTATTATTATTATTATTATTATTATTAATATTATTATTATTATTATTATTATTATTGTTCTTAATTTTTTTATATTTCAATTAAAGTTTTATTTTAAAATAACTCCTTTCAAAGGATATTTTGGGACCATAAAGGAAATGTTTAAACTTTAGATAAATAATTATATTAAAGAAGATCACCAGAAGAACTTTTCTTACAAATGCCATACTGACGATCATCAGAGAAAAGATTTGAAGAATTGAGATGATTAAAAATCTTCCTGTTAATTAAGGATAAATTCGAAAACTTAAGAACAGAGATTCATGCTTTAGAACAGCGATTCCCAACCATTTTCCTCCCCCGTACCCTTTGATTAGGCTTTTCATGTATTAGTACCCCTTTTCTCATAACTCCCCCTACCCATCCCCTCAGGCAAAAAAAAAAAAAACGTTTGATTTGTTTTAGATAGTAGTAATGTTCGTAGGGTTAACTAAATAATCAAAAGACTCAAATTAATGACTTTTATAGGCTTTATTTCTGATTTTAATTTACATTTTACATTTTATTTCTTAATCTGTTCATAATACACACTAACATCAAAACAAATAAAAACTGGATTAAAATAATTTGCAACCACATTATCTTACTGTATGATGAAAGTTCAAAATAATTATTCATCTTGATATACAAGTCTTCAAACTTGCCATTTAAAAAATTCAGTTATGCTTTTGCCATGTCCCAATATTATTTTCACGTACCCTCAACCGGTCTGAGGAGTACCCCTAGGGACGGGCGTACCCCAGGTTGGGAAGCGCTCACCTAAGTATATACATATATATATATATTATATATATTATATTAATATATATATTATATATTATATATATTATATTATATATATATATATATATATATATATATAATATATATATATATATATATATATATTATATTTTATATATATATATATATATTATATTATATATATAGGGAAACTTAAAGAGTTACCCGCATGATATCTCGAAAACTAAGATAGGTACAAGAAAACTGATACATATATGGAATCAGCGTATGAAAAATTTGTTTTAGGAAAATTTGGAAAAAAAAAAAAAAAATTTTTATTTTATTTTTTTTTTTTTTATAGCTCCAAAAACTACGATAGGTACAAGAAAACTAATAACATATTTAGAATTCAGCGTATGAAATATGTATGAAAAAAGATTTATTTATTTTTTAATAAAAGAATACCCCAGGGTAACCGCAAAGATGCAAAAGTCGGGGTCTCTCCGCCTCCTGGGGGACGACGGGGTAGGGACTATTTCCCCCCCTCCGGGAGGGTCTCCGGAACCCCCGTCTTTGGTATTTTGGGTGTCGCGTGGGTTCCTCCGCCCCTCCCCTACGGGGATTGGAAAACGTCCCCCCCTCTGTCCCACCGTCGGCTCGAGCCCCTTAAAGAATTTTATACGGCTGAATTCACATATATGTTATTAAGTTTATCTTCTATACATATCGGAGTATTTGGAGATATATTAAAAAAAAAATAAAAAAAAAAAAAATTTAAAATTTTATATTTTTAACATTTTCCATACAAATTTAATAACGCTGAATTCACATATATAAGTATAATCAGATATTATAAATAAATGAAATACCTATCTTAGTTAAATCCGAAGATATCATACAGAAACAGGTAAACTTCATTATAAGAAATAAGTAGGAAAACAAAATATAAAAAATAATATATAAATAACAATAAGAGTTGGCACAAGATAACGAAAAAATGTTATCGCGATAACAGATAAATCGATAACGAAAAACTTATACATTACGATAACCAGATATCGATAAATCGTTAGATAAATAATCGGCCGATCACAGGCGAATAACGATAAATTCGATTAATTTCTGAAGATAATTTATAGTAATTATTCATTATTATATAAAATAAAACAGATAAAAATGAACCTAGAAACCAGTTAGAAAAGGTATATAAAAAATGAATAAATCTGAAGAGAGTGTGAACGCAATAATGAATGCCAAATCGATTACTGAGTTGGAAAGAATGTTAAGAGGTCGTAAGACATCAAAATTTAAATCTGTACCAATTAGGCTTTTCCCTATTATGAGTTGCCTCATGATATGGAAACCATAAGAAGATTCCATAGTATCATCTTTAAAAGATATTATATATAACGGTAAAGAAAAGAGGTAAAGCCGATAAGCAGAAAAACATTGCTAATTTCAAAGAACATGAAGTAATATGGCATATGAACATGTTATTTTGATAGGACATAGAAATAATGAAAATATAATAATGTTGGTTAATGATGAATGGTAAGTAGATAATGATATTAATTAATATACCAACCCCCTCCTTGATCAGGCATAATGCACCGTGAGTTTTGAGATTAGGTGGAATCTGGAAGAGTCTCCATAATACATTCTTTAGGATATATATATATATATGCTACATATAGAAAGATGACAAAACAAAAAAACAATCAGAAATAAAAAATAACACAAACAGCAGAATAAAAAACAATATAATATTATATATATATATATATATTATATACTAGTATATATATATATATATATAATATATATATATATATATAGATATATATATTATATATATATAACTATAATAATATATATATAGATATATATATATATATATATATATATATATATATATATATATATATATATATATATATATATATATATATATATATAATATATATATATATATATTATACTATATAATAGATATATATATATATATAATATATATATAATATATATATATATAATATATTATATATATTATATACTATATATATATATATATATAAAGTAAAAAAAAAAATGCGTATTTTAAAGAAAATGTTTAAAAATAAATTTATTACATCTTTTCACCTATTTTATTAGATTATATATAAAATTTTCAGTTTTCTTTACCGACACGTATCCAGAAAATATGGAATGTTGCTACTTGCTTTATATAAACTTTGGAAAACTTTGGAGAATAGCTTATTAAATAAATTTAATTTTTTCCCTTTGTGCTTCTCAGTGTGTTTTATAATAAAATTTTAATTTTCAAATTTTTGTGCTCTGATGTTATAGATTCTATGTATGTAAAAAATCCAAAGATAAAGGTTAATAAGGGATTTGAAATGAACAAAAAATTAGTAATTACAATTTTATCAATATAAATATAAATACTAGGTTCTGGCCTTCGGCAGCATTTGTATGTTCCCCTTCATAAACATGAGCATATTAAAGTTTTCATCTGACAGAGAATTCCTCTTGGCTCTGTAGATATCGTTGCCAAGGGAGAACAATCACAATCACTCCACCGCAGCGCTAGACGGCATTGCAGTATTATGCCTTATAAAGAGATCAATGAACACCTTCTCATTGTTAAAAGCTAGGTCTGACAGCCACTTATTTACAAGGAGAGCAGCTTTACTCTTGATTGATCTTTGATGACGTTGACCTTGAGTTAGTTCAGTGTATTCAGGACCATCAAACTCACCCGCCATCGGCAAAAGTCCGGCACGTCTTCCGCTTAATAATGTCGGACTTCACAAAAGGTTTTAGATAGTGAATACTAAATGGTATATATCGGTACAAAAAAAATGTTATTTATAATATATTATATTAAAAATGTGAATGAATATGTTTTAAAATCTCAAGTTTTCCTCTTCCTCCTCATTGTCTTCTTCAAAGGACAAGAGATCCATATTACCTTTCAAAAGATTAGCTGCTCAAAAATTAAAAGCAGTTAAGGCAGGACAGCCTCTTTGCCTCAAATATCCCCCACCAGCTACTACCAACACTAAATATTCGCTTTATAGCAGCAGAATAAGGGAGAGGTGTATTATATCTTTATGGACCAAGTTCACCCAATTCCATGCATATGCTGAAAGAGAAGATGTCCTTGGTGAGC
>JABUQX010059835.1:17500-40000 GCA_015478945.1 Trachelipus rathkii | reverse complement strand
TATATTTCTATATATTTTTATTACCACCTTATTTATTCGTTGTTGTTACCTTTGAAAATCCCGCACTCAAATAAACTATTATTGATTAATAGTACTCATCAAAGCAGATATTTTTCTCTCAATATAAAGTATAATCAAGTTATTATATTTTTCATCAAATAAGTGCTTCAATTCCTTTTAAAGAGTTTATATCATATAATATCTATTATAATATGTGACAATTTTATGATTATATAATATTATTTTAAATATTATGATTCATTAATTATTAATAACATTTTATATGTTATAAAGGGTGAGAAGCAATAGTATTCTCATCGATCAAATCTTATTAAATATGAGTTATGTACTTAAATCAATTTTTCGCAATAAAATTTAGATCTGCAACGTAAATATACTTTATTTTTATCCTATTATTTATTTAATATAATATTGTTATATTTTATAGAATATGTGTTGATAATATGTATTGTATATGTGGTCTGTACTTCTTATTAGATATCACTAGGTATAACTCCATTACATATTTATAGGTCTATAAGGATATAGATAAGTAGTCATATATTATTTAAAATAATTAATAAATTTCTTATGACTTTTGTTTACTGTTTAGTGATTCATTCTGACTTATTTATATATAATATATAATAATTATATATAGTATTATAGTTATATTTAATATATTATTTGTATTTAATATATATATATATATTTTATATATATATATTATAGTTGATATTATAGATATATATATAGTATTATAGTGATATTGACTCCCTGATAGTCTCCTCTCACAATAGACTACTCACTTATCTCTCTCTCTAAATTTTATAGATATTTATATATATATCTCACTAGTGAGTACATATGAATATGTTTATACTAATTTGATTCACTACTATAGTTATATAATATGATATATATTACTATATAATATTATAAATACTTATACAACTGTATGTTTCATTATAGACTTGTTAATACGTGCATCTTATTAACTATCATATTAATTGTATGCAATATACTATATATCTGACTTATTATTGCATATTTTAGTACATAATGTTTGCCATATAAGTATTATTCATACCCTATATATAAATATATATTACTGATAAATATTTAGCTTTAAATATTAGTTAAATGTAAAAGTACTTATATTAGTATGGAATATATTTATTAAGTGATTAATACTGTATTATGTATTAATATTTATTGATATATATTATACTATATATTATTATTGCATATTTTATAATATATCTTATTTATATTTTATAGGTGTATATATAATTATATATTTAATATAGTCTTTTAGATGCATAGATGTCGTTATATAATAAAAGAATCCATCGTATATTCCGGTCTATATATATGGTAATCAATCTGAATATCCTCATAAATAGTATATTCATCTCCTAATCTCAATCCTAGTTCAAATATTTGTAGTACAACATTAGTATCTAATACCTATCGTTGCGATTGTATGTGTAATATATGAATAGTATTATAATTATTTTTTCATAATGAATCTAATTACTGATTTTCTTTTTTCGAACGTGATTTTGTTAAAGTTTGCATTTATTGTGTCTTTAATCTTTTTTTATTTCATTTATATAAATGTTTATGAGGTAATAGTCACAAGCCTCACTTTGCAAAGATTGCCTATTGATGTATATAGCCCCAAACAATTCATTAGCGGATTTTCGGCAGTGCCTCAATAGTGAGAATTCCTTCTCAAAAATGGAATATATGAATGGCAAGAGAAGAGATCATCAGTTTAATGGTAGTTATTTCCTTTTGCTAATAATATTAAGTTTTGTAAGATAAAGAGTTTGTATGTGGAATTGTACTCGTCTATGGGTATATTAATATAGTGCGATAATTTACTTTTACAATAGTTTAGCTCTTGATGATATTTTCCTTCTAGTACTGTATCTATCGTCTACTGAGTCGTATGATAGTTCTTATTATATTATTGATATTATATGTAAACTATATGTAAAATATATGTATTCCTCATAATATGAACTTATGTATATATAGATTATTAGGATTAGTTGTCTATTCTTCTAATTAAGTATTGTGTAAATATTTTTTATGTGAGGGTGATAATTAATATATTATAAATCATAGTATTTGGAACTTATTTTTAATTACATATTTTATAAGGATATAGGAATATCAGTAAAATCGTATATATTATATTTAATAATTCAAAGAAATTGCCGGTTTAGAATAAATAAAGAGGATAAATAAATATAAAATATGCGTTATAATATGATACTTATTTTATGTTTGTGAAATTATTCATATTAGAATAGTTGATGTTTAATATTTTAAGAAAGTAGATAAACATTGCTATTGCTTTTCTCTCTCTTTTCGAATATTCTCGCATATTAACAGCAAAATGATTTTTGTCGTTAGTCTTAATCTTTCTCTTCCTTATTTCATAGGTATTGCGTTAGATTATTAGTGAGCTAAAATCTCTATATATATTAATGCTCTCATGTGTTTATAGTAGCTTCTTTCCTCTCTCCGTTGAATTTTAGAAAGTGATTGTTAAGCCTTTTCGGTAGAATATGTTGAAGTTCGTGTTACTGTATTCATGGAAGTAGTCTACGATTGTCCGAGTTGTGTAGAGAGAATTACTGAGTCATGTAAAATTGCAGTCTAGGACTTAAACAAGTGTGCAAAATAGGGTGAACGTATAGGTATGTATAAAATATGTACATAGAATTTGATATATCTTGAAGAATATGTTAACTACAGGTCATAGATTCATCAGATATGGATTAATGAGTGTATAATTTGCAGTCAAGCAATCTATCTCTCTGTTCTGCCTATTCGTTGTGATTGCATCGCTATATGGTCTCAATATACTTACTTCAATATGAAAATAGATATGTGGGTTAGATGTTGATATTGACTCTTCACGTGTGTTCAATTGAATCTCTTTGAACATTAATCGCGCATATACGTCTATTATCTGTGTTGCGAATTAATATAACTCGGGCATGACTGCGAAAAAGATTCCTTGTTTTGGCTATTTTAGGATACAAATGATGTAATAAAAATATTATAAATACAATACTCAATTCTTAAGTCTGAACTGTTTTCTCCTTCGCATATTACTATTAGTCCTCATATTAATACAAGCTCTATGAAAGTACTTAGGTGGTGAAGATAATAACATCATTTTTTCTCTTGAGATTATGTGCCTTTGATTGCATGCAGTCTTCTGACATCTATATTATATTAGGAAACTGCTAAACAATATAGTACATAAGTGATGAATAGAAATAGTAATAAAATATAAATATATAGAAAATATATGATTAATAGAATCTTAGTATTTGTAACTCAAATACATATAATACGAATTTTTAGCTTATAATCTTATATGTATCTATTTTATCTTGCTATTACAGATATATCAATATAAGTTGACGATTTGCGAAGGAAGGTTTCTGATATATTGCTTGATACTTATATTGCAAGACTCTTTAAGCTTCTCAACTTCCAGTGTGATAAGGCTCAGTGCTCTCGCGGCCAACAGACAAACGGCCAGGTATTTCCTCTATGGAGTCGGGATGTCACTTTAGAGCTTTTTAGTTGGTTATTAGTTTGAATTGGCTATTTGACCGCTTATATGAAAATTATTAAGGGATCAATTAAATAGGCCATTTAACCATAGCCCTAATAATAAGCCAAAAACGCTCCATAAAAAAATCCAAAATTACTCTTGAGCTTTATTTGCACAAACCTCTGATTTTATTGGCTTATGTAAATTAATTGTATCAGTAACAAGTCGTATTTCATATTAATTTATAAGTTTACACTGGTATTTAATTTCTCATTTTAATATTCTTTGTTTTAACTTTAAACTATTATCTTTGGAGGAACATATATTCCTGTTTTTGTTACATGTTTTTACATCTATTTCAATTTTCCCTCAAATATGTCTACGCTTCTGTTTGTTTTAAGAGGTGAACTGTTCTCATAAATAAAGAACGAAATTTGCATGTTTTTTTTTTATCAGTTAATTCACGAGTTGGCTACTAAAGATTATCTAAACCGTGTAGTCTGCATGCTATCTTATTAATGATTAATTACACTTGAGTAGCTCAACTCATCAACTGAGAACGATACTATAATTGACGCTAGAATATATATATCAATCTAATGCAGCACGCGCCTTGAACATAACAATCTCGTGACTTGAAGATTTTCTTTAGTCATCGATTATTTGATCGACTTAGTTGAGTCTTACTAAATTCATATTACATATAGTCGCATTTAACCTCTCTAACAGTCTCGAATTGTATTCTAAGAAACATAGAGTCACTTCTTCAGGAATACAAGAACAAGTCACCTCAGACGGCACCTAGTCATGTCAAGTCTTTTAATACTCTTCTCAATCTAGTACTCTGCTAGAGTTCTTCTTTACCTGCATTAAACTCAAGAGTATGTTAAACTCAAATATATTCGACTAACTCATACACGAATAATATACTCTTAATAACCTCATATTCTTAATAAAAGATGAATAGATACTTCTTGACCAATCATGACTAATATCATTCTTATTTTACCATCTTCAAAATCAGTTATAAATATTATGGTTTTAACTATCTCTGCTTTCGAGATAACGAGAGTTCCGAAATATGAAATTTTGAACGCTGTAGCCCTGGGGCTACGGGGGCCTTATATATATATATATTATATATATATATATTAATATATATTATATATTATAATATATTACTTATGAACAATATTTATTTTTTTATATTAGTAATAATATTATATATTTTTTTAATTTCTCCCTTTTAATTTATCAAACATATAATATTATATATTATATATATACTTATATATTATATTTAATATATTTTATATATATATATTAATTAATATAATATATTAATTAATATTATTATATAATAATTAATGGGGTGACTTTATTGGGTTTTGATAAGAGATCATTTTTATATCCCAATGATCTATATTCTCTTAGAGTTCCTTATAAATGGTTTCGCTTCCTGTGTTTATGCATATCTCATATCCATCAACTCTTCATTACCAGACCATTACCTTTATGATCCCATTGTGTGTGAGAGAGAAAATGGAATTCCGCGCGTCTATGAAGTTTACTGTCGATATGTCGTAGAATAAGGGGCAGGTGGTAGCTGTGGGTTGGCTACTCGCGAGTTACCGACTCTTTTTATCGTACGTTTGATTAGGCAATGCTCAGATATGCCCATGCCTCGGAGTGAAGGCCATGATCGCCTAGTCGCAGCTAAAATTTTATCTATTCGCGGCGGGGGGAGAAATATAGGTTAGTAATTTGTTTTCATGGAGTTATTCATATGGTATGGCTCTGTGTAAAGAGGGGAATGAAATGGATCTATGTGGCAAAGAGGAGAAGACTGGTAGAGAATATTGTTTAGAATAGGAGTTAAATATAGTTGTGTTGCTGGGCTGTGTGAACATAGAACGCCAGAGGCTGTGGAAGAAGCACGCAATAGACAGCTGAGTGGTTAAGTTGATGCTGATAATTGTGTGTTCGTATGCCTGGAAGTGGAAATATATGCATTGAGAGAGGTGAGAAGAAAGGATGTCGTGAATTTCTGATAAGGTTGACCTGTGGTTCACAAGGTACTATGGTGGGATGTTATCTCTCTGTAATCAATCTACGAACTCATCTCTGAGGGTCTAAAGAGATTTAGCTTGAAATGGTCAGTAGGTATTATATATAGGTATTGTTTGATATGGATATTTACATTTCTCATGGTCTATCTGCAGATTAGCTCCGTCGCGTAATGGTTTGACGTCGAGCCTCGGACTCGTTGTTCTGGAATAAGAGTCTGAATGATGTATTTTGAGATGAGATAGGGTTGGTGCGTAGGAGCTCTCAGGATGAGATGATATGTGATTGAGCGGTGCACACTAAATGGTAGGATTAGCACTTGGCAATCTAAACATATTATGTTGCTGATAACATAGTGAACTTTATGGGTGACGGTTAAGACGTGCAAAATACGTGGAATTAGTGGTAGGAAGGTGATTGGATTTTCATGTAGTGAATATTATGATAAGGTGGTAATGCGCTTGTTAATGTATAATTGTTTTCTATCAAACACTAAGTGTCGTATTCATTATGACGATGGCATCTTTACAAACAGTGATGGAGATATCGAATAGGTTAATCTAGGATGAAGAAAAACATTAGAGGTTTATTTTGCTGACTGCGACAAGTATCTCACTGTGCGGTTTGATGTTACTTTACTACGTAATTCTTCACGCAACCTAAAGGTTAGGGAAAGGGAAGGTGAAGCTGAGGATGTATGATGAAAGTGAAATTTGATTGAGATAGATATGAATGTTAATAAGACGTTCTAATTATCATATGTATTTAGAGTATATAATTAATATAAAATATGATAATTTATTATAAAATACTATTTATTATATCTATATTTTGCTATAGTTATGGTATTTGTTATATCTATATTGTGCTATCTTCTAATCTTACTAATATATCTTTACTTTCTCTTCTAAATAATTTCTATATATTACATATTTATTTTTTTATATATAATTATATAAATTGTATTATATATTCAGTAACTAGAAAAGAATATTATTATAAGTATATATAACATATATATTTATATATTAATAACTAATATATAATGAATGAATAAAAATAATAATATATAAACTACCTAATAAAAATTATAAACGATTTATCCATTTAGTTTCCATATAATGGACTCAGTCTTTTATTCAATGACAAGTTAATATAATTGTGTTCGAGATAAGTACAAAATACTTGAGATGATATTTTTGTATAGTGTACGTTTTGATTTATTTATTTAATACAATATATACACAGGAATGCAATATTATAATATATTGTTGATGGCAAAAAATATTTATATTTTTGGCTATTTTTAATATATTCCGATAGATTCATGCTAACCGATTCTTTGATGATCGTTGTATCTTATTTCATGTTGTGTTATGTGATTGTTGTTGTTGTTGTACTGTTGTTGTCTTGTTGTTGTTGTTGTTTTGTTGTTGTTTGTTGCTGTTTGTTGTTGTTGTTATGTGTGTGTGTGTTGGTGTATGTGTATGTTATTATTAGTTGTTAGTTCTTGTGATGTTAGTGTTGTTGCTCTCGTTGTTGTATGATGGTTGTTGCTCTGTTTTCTTTTAATTGTGATGTGATTTTTCGTTGTTCTGTTTTAATATTTGATTATTGATTTTTTATCTTAGTTGTATGTTTATTGATATCTTTTGTCTATGTGATGTCTTCTTGTGTTGTTATTGTTTTATTTTATTTTTTACTTAGATTATATCTTTCTATTAATATTTATACTTATTATTTATTTATTTTTTAATATATAAAAGTGATGTACAGTTACTAGTTTAAATTGATTTAACTCTATACATACTTAAAATTTTAGCAGAAATATGATGTAAAATTATTATCAAATAATTTTAATATAAGAAATAATTCATTTCCTTAAAGAGAATTTTGTGACATCTATTTTTACTAGATGAAAAACGTAAACAAACGATTAAACTATAGCCAGTAACTTTGTATTGAACTAAGATTCTGTTATAAATAAAGAACTATTAGGGCCTTATTACTGTTAGATTATATATATAGTATAGTTCTTAATATATATGGACAACTATGAATGATTATTAATTATTTGTATATATATAGTATAATATTTAAACTGAATATTGATTATACTGTGTTCTTGAATATTGAATCTACTACTATGATTATATATTAGTATTATATATATATATTATATCTTTCTTTTCTCTTTAAAAGAGAGTCAATGAGACAGCTAGCATATACTGTTTACTATTTGTTTTATGTTAAATATTTTTAAATATTGTATGATATAAACTCACATTTGATTGGGTCTAGGTTTCTGGTGGGTATATTTATTTTTCATTTTTTTAACCTGAAATTTTTATTTAGTATTTTTTCTTATAATAACTCTTTTTTCCTAGATGTAAATACTTAATGTCACCATTCTTACCAGTGCATCCCATAATGGGGGTCTCAGAACCCCTGTTAGAGATTGATTTGCTGTAATTTATCTTGTCATCTATGATATACTCACATATTAATATCGGCCGCTTATATTCTATACTAATCACCAACATTTAAAAACAAGTAGTAAGTTAGGTATAGTTAATATGATTTGTGTCGTAGTTTCTATATAACATATTGTGGCCTGCAGCATTTATTGAGCATTATAGATAATATTATAATATATATTTGATATATATATTATCATAATATATAATATTAGATATATATTAATACTTTCTAGTTTAATATTCCTATATACTTTCTAATCTTAATAGTTTCATTATAATAAGTTCATTATATTAATAAATATGCAACGTCCACAGTTTATACTCTTCTATACAACTTCCAATACTTCATATACAACACTATCAACATCAAACTATAGAATTGGACGTAGTATAGAAGTAAATCACCTATAGAGTAATATAATCATTATAGTATTAAAATAAATCATAGATCACCTTACCTACAAACAAAAATTAGAGAAGTGAAGGTTTTAAGATAAGAACTTAAATCAGCATAGTAGCATGTTCTTATCTATACCATAATTAAAATTATTAAATTACATTGTATCCCTTTATCTAAAACGACAATAATTAAAAATATACTTTATAATAGTTAGGAGAGTATTAAGTGAACTTTTTAGTCAAAACAAAAATTATATATGGAATTTAAAGATACGTTATAGTAGTAGTATAATATATTTAATTAACTTTTAAATATATAACTATACTATAATATAATTAATTTAATGCATTATTATATATTATTCTTCAGTATTTATATATATTTATTAATATTAATATTTAAAATTAATCGATTTAAAATATTCTATTTAATATTATCATATAAGCATAAATATAATCTATTATTCACTTCAAATCCATTACCTGAAGCAAGTATGAACTTTGCTTCAATATATTTGTGAAAAACTGACATGAATGCTAGTTTGTAAAAAGAAAATATTATAGGAAAACCATAGTCAGTATGTAATAATGAATGCAGAGAAAAATCACCAACAAACCTCAAAATTATCTCAGGAGTCTTAAACGCAACACCCTTCTGAGGTGTGCATACCTCAGCTATACAGAAGAACGTTGTGAATATAAGAGAGGTAGAATTAAATACAGCAGGGTAAAGATAGATGAAGAGAGAGTTTCACAGAGAGAGGATGAGACTGTCAAGGAGTAGTGGCCATCACAACGAACAAGCTTGGGGGTGGTGTTCCTAATATTCACTCAGAATTTCGTGAGAAAGCAGGACACTCCATACGAGGTAGAAGCATTGGTTGGATGGAATTACGAGATGGTATTTAACTCCCTCTGAGCACCTGACGTTGTTATATTATGTAATACCTTTATAGTAAAAGGATAGAACACCAACGTTTCACGTCACTCAGAAGATAAGTAGAGAGTCAAGGGTAAGTTAGTAAGGTAGGGACAGTTTCATAAATATTTAAGTTTGACTCAAACTCTATCCAAAAAGAAGGGCGGATAATGGAGAGCTCGCCCCCTTAATCTACATATACCTTAATATGGGAATCAGTACTCCACAATTACTAAGGTGGCGGATAATGGAGGGATACCCTTTTTTATCCAAGTGTTTGAGTTTTCAGTAACTGTTCGGAAGAAAAAAAATTCTCCGCAACCTTGAATATAAACGTCCAAGCTTTTTTGAGGCACCGTAGCAAACGTATATGATAGTCGATGTTTCCAGGAGTATATAGTTTATTGATTTGATGTTGGGACCCAAGTAAAGTGTCTTATATGTCATGTGTTATCCCAAATAGCGCGAGATGAGAGATGAATAAGGACAGATGGGATGATGTTTTTGAAAGAGGGGTATATCTGCATTAGTAGGTTGAATTTTTAAAAGTTGTTTTGAACTTAAACAAAGTTAACGGCGACCGACCTGAGAAATCCTAATCCTAGATAGCTGCAATAACTTAATGTCGGAAATTTTGAAAAGACGAGAAACTAGCATCTCTATGAAGCGAAAGAAAGAGGCAAGATTTGAAATGAGTGGAAGACATGAAAGAGATTGAGTCATTACTGGCTTATAAGTAATGGCAATTGAGTTAATGATTAGTAGATTAATAGAGCAGCATAAAGTGAAATAATCTGTTCAAGGATGGAATAGTACGATAAAGTTGGAAGATAAAAACAGAACCTTATATTGTGGAATCACCACAAGTAACAGAAAGGGAAGGAAACATAGATAGGATAATATGTCTTCCATCAGCTAATTGTAAGATATAGAGAATTACGATCATGGAAGTAAATTCTAGGCCAATATAGTCGATTATGTAATTGAGAAGGGGGAAACTCCAGCGGAATATAAGGAGGCTTAAAAACAAATTATGTCGCACCTATAACCCGGTCCTCTCAAATGCTTTTGGACATTATTGCCATAGACGGCCACCACACTTATGATTCTCTCAGTAGTCCTCATAAAGAAGAAGTGACCAAATATATAATAAGGCTCGAGATAGACATTTAATGCTTTCAAAATTGACCTCGATATCGATCGAAAATCTCTCATACATGAGTGAATCTAATAAAAGTTGGATTTGGTGAATGAATTTTCTCTGTCAAATTGTTCAGGGCAAGGGAATTCATGGAAGAGTTTCTCAAAGTATCTATTAGACAGAAATACAACGTGAGAGCTATAGGAACTGTGATCATATAAGAACATAAGTTAGCTTCCTCTAGAACGGCTACCTCTTGACATTCACGGATGACTTGACTCGTGAGATCTATATAATAATAATTTTAATTATATATAATTTATATTATATATATAATATAATATAATAATAGATATAATTTATAATGATATATATAGAGCTAAATAATATAATTTACATGATTAATATATATAAGGTATATATATATATATATAATATATATATCTGATATTATATTATAGAAATATAATTATCTTAATATATATATATGATAATAATAATAGATATATAATATAATATACGTGATATAATAGTAATTCATTATTATTACTTACTATTATTATAAATATATATATATCATATCATATATCTAATCATATATAATATATATATATATTATATCTAATAATATATATAAATATTATAATAATTACTATATTAAATACTTATCATTATCCTATCTTCATTATAATATTCATCTTCTAATCTACTCTTAATCTCCTTTATACCATATACTATTTACATACTATATTAATATTAATCCCTTCGGCTCTACTTACAGTCTCCTCCTATCAACAGCTGTATACACCGTTCGCCGTTAATAACAATTACTTTTCCTCCACGATGTTTAAGATTGGAACAGTTTATTATGTTTCCTCAAACTTGTTAATGATTAAAGTAAAATTTAATTAGATATTATATATATTTTAATATATTTTAATATAAGATATAATTATATATTTATTAAATATGATATAATATTATATAATATATATAAATTAATATATATTTATTATTATATTAATATTATTATTTTAATATTATATTTAATATATATAATAATATATTAATATATATATTAATGTGAGTGCTGAATTACTTTATAATATGATGTTATATAGTAGTAATTTTATATATATATTATATTTAATATATATTAATATATATATATTTATTATATATTAATATATATATATTATAATATATTTTAAATAAATTAATATAATAATAAGATATATACTATATCTTATATTATAATATATATATATATATATATATTAATATATATATATTATATATAATAAATATATATATTATATTAAATATATTAATATATAATATATATAATCATTAGTATAATTATATATATTATATATATTATATTAATATTAATATATTATATACGATTTAATATAACATAATTGTTATAAGGTATATAATCTTTAATAATTAGTATATATATATATATATATATATATTATTAGGTATAATATTATATGGAGATATAGATAAATATATACGTATCTAAGTATTATTATATAGCAAATCTATGCTCATATAAAATAGAGTGAGTAGTAATATTAGTGATATATATATATATTATATATATATTATTATATATATATTAATATACTTTATCAGATATTATAACTATATAAACTATAATGTAATATATATAATATGTAATATATAATTATTCAAATGAAGTATTCCTAAATAAAGATGAGTAAAAAAATAATATATTATATGCTAAGTAACTAGAATATATATATTAAATATATTCATATTATATATATATTTCGGATTATATACCAATTATATATATATTATAATATACTATTATATTATAATATTTAATATATAGCTATACTCGATTAATTATCTGGTATAGAATATATACTCAACTACCATCTACGCTCTATAGGTAATTGTTATAATTAAGCATTTAAAGTGTATAATAATACTAAAAGGGACAATAACGGTGAAAAAAATTTCGGGAGGGTGTTTTTTTGAAAATATTATATATAATTTAAACTATAATATATATAATGATTATAGAGTAATATCATGCATAGAGTATAGTAATATACTATTTAGTTATCGTTAGCTAAATATAATATCATATATATTAAGATGTTATTTTGCATAATAATAAAGTTTATTATACCCTCAAGTTAATTTTATTTTATTCTTATGTGTATTAAATATATATATTAATAAGTAATTAGCATATTATGATAATATATTATAATATATATTATTATATATATATATTATATATATATTATAATATTAGAAAAACTTGTAAAAAAAATTTCACTTTGGTAAAATTTAATAAAATTATAGAGGTAGATACACATACAGTATTATATTATATAGTAATATACGAATTCAATAATATATATTTACTTATAATATATATTATATTAAACTATCTCAAATTTTTCTACTATTATAAATACTAATATTATGCATTATAATTCTGTAATCCCCAATATAACCCCTACCTCCCCAACCTTACTTAAGTCCCTTGTAAACATAATATAATATATATATATATATTAATATAATATATAATATATACATCTTATATATTATTATTAATATATAATCGAATATAAGCTGTATATACTATATCCTTATATTATAATTATATATTTAAATATTATAATATATAATATATTAATATATATATAAACGTGTGATATGTTTTGTATGTAATCTTTAAGCCGAAGTCACCACAAACATCCCACTTGAAATCACTATAGCGTATATTAATATTATTATATTGTTTGCCCAGGTCTAGACGCGCTTATTACTTACTATTGTTAAACTAATACTAAATTATTTAAGAAGTCATTTTAATTTAAACGTATCCTATAAATGTGAGGTCTATGATATATAAGTTTTACAAATGTATATATGCGTTAGAAATGAACACTTTTGAAATACAAATAATCTTCATTACAAAATTTATATACTATTATTACTATTAAACTGCAGAATTTTACTTTTTATATAGAATTAATATATATTTTGAAAGGAAGATAAAAAAATGTGGTCTGTAATTCTCTATTTTATATAATATATTATATATTATATATAATATATATAATATATTTAATAATATATCATATTAATATTTAATTAATATTAATATATATATATAATATTTAATATATTATATATTATTATAATGATTAATTATATATATATTTATATATATATAATATTAATTATATATATTATATTATATATATTATGGCCATAGCTCCCGATAAGCAATCATGCATACGGTAACTAATTTTTCATAAAAATAACCTAATGAGAAAATAATTAAACTATTTACTAGAGATAAAGCAATATTCATCGATGAAAACCTTTTAAAAAAAAAAAAAAAATTTATTTTTTTATTATTCTATTAATTTTATTTAAAACACCTTAAAATTAGTATTAATCTTAAGCACTTGGCTTATGGTTCACTTCCTCTCCTATCGACTTGATAGTGTGTTTTTCGCTCGTTTCGCAACCTTCCATTTTCTGCTAGAAGATTCGTGACGGAGAGCAAAGTTGCCAAATTCATTGTTTTTTATTATGCTTCTAGGTGAGACGGAAATTAGTATTTTCTTTTTCGATACTTTTTTAAGGGGTTCGAGACGACGGTGAGTCCGAGAAAACCCGACTCTGTCCATCCTTTGTGATTTAACTTTCCTGTGAATTAGTTCTCCACATTGATACAGAAACTCCTTAGTCTTCTCCGAAAAGGTTAGGGATGTCAGCTACCTTAGTTCTTCTCCGAAAAATGATTATCAATTTCATCCAGACCTTTCAAATTCATTCTCTCCAAAATTAATGTTATTTCTATAAAAATCTTTAATCTTTTATTAAACTCGATTGCGTAGGTTTTCTTATTCTCCTGATAATAAAATTTTCTGACCTCTCTTGAAGAGCAGTTATAATTTCTTAGTAACATGAGTAAATATGATTTTCTGCTTGATCTAGACCTATTAATATAGATATATAAATATATATATATAATATTAATATATATTATATTATATATATATTAATTATATATATATATATATATTAATATAATATTATATATATATATATATAATATATATATTATTAGATAATAATATATAATTATATAATATTAATATATATATATTATTAATAGATTAATATTTAATTACGTTATTCGTTGAGTGATAGAGAGTATGTATATTAGAGAAGCAATAGGAGACATCACAAAATTGGACATAAAGAGTGCTAGGTTATGCTGGAACATACCTTTGAACACTAGTGCCCATAATCCACCCCATTGGGCATCTTATTAAAGCAGAATGTTTCCAAATTACTTTCGATTTTGAATGTGAAGTATTTACCATCATGTCTAATAGTCACTCCACTATTCTTACTTTACATGCCACAGTCACTACTACACTTTATACATTACCTCAATCTTTGGTTTTAAGCAATTTAATATGGCGACTTAGTACTAACTGTGTTGCAATCTGACAGTGTTCAGACTAAAGTACTTAAAGACTAAAGACTTAGTATTAACTGTGTTGTCATTTGACAATGTTCAGACTAAAGTGCACTCTATCCCTAAGCCACTCTAAGTAATACAAAAGATATTCACTTCTTTCTCACCATCGCTTAAGAGTAAGATGCCTCCTATGGCAAGGTTGATGATGATACTGAACTTGTTCTGGTATTCGATGTTCTGTATTAATTTCAGAGATATTTGTGATCTTTATTTAAGTTTTTATTTCTTGACATCCTTCTCTTCAATCTAACTTTTGACTCTTGATATTAATAAAATCCTAAGTTTTTGAAGGCTTCAATAGTAACTCCTATTATATGCCCAAAAAGTAGTAAGGATGGCGAGATCGGCAGCAGATGAACATTCGGCACTAGACGAATGTTTTTGGTACTTTCTAGTACCTTTTAATGCTTTTTAGCATTTTGGCGTATTTTGCCGTTTGAGGAATCAAATTAGGGGTTTCCAAGGCCGGACAGCCCGTTTCCTAGGTTCATGATGCGTTTCAAGGGCCCGATCGACCAAGTCATGTCAGCAGGTGACTTGGTCAAGGCCCACAATTCCGGAGGAGTTTGGTTCTTTTGGCTCAGTGACGAAGGCGCTCGTTCGAGAGCAATGACACGTTTCCAAGGCCGTGATCGAGGTTAATATTGTGCTGTGGTGTTAGATATATTTGAAAGCTATTGATAGAGTCTTTCAGAGAGCTTAGATTTATAAACGTCCTTCTTTCGTTATTTATCCTTCTTTCTGCAACTTTGTTTTCGATTTCTTTCCGGTCGCTCTAAAGCAGCTATTGCAGACGACCACCGCTCGTTTATCAATAGTGGTGTTCCTCAGGGTTCTATTTTACTCCTAATTCTCTTTTTACTTCATCACTTATCTTCCATTATGTCGGCTACCGCAACCTCCATTATTCCTACCATACCGAATAGCTTCCCCTCAACCAAAAATATCTGATGCTAGGAGGGTGACTCTTGAACAACTGACCTTTGACCTTTCTTGTATTTCTAACCAGGGCAGAGACAGCATGTTTGTTTTCAATGCCTCAAAAACTCAGTTCTTTCATCTAGCAACTCGCCATAATTTTTTACATAACTTCATTATCTTCAAATCACATAACTAAAATTTTACTTGGTGTTTCTTCTTTTCGTGATTTTTCTTTGCAAAGTTCATATTGATTTCATCACTAAGCAGATTTCTAGGAAGTTGGGCGTTTTAATTGAATTATCTCGATGGTGTTCTAGTTCACAACCTAATTAGTAGAACTCATATATCTTAATATTAAAAACTAAACTTTCCTCACTAAGCAAATTTCCCATATTAATACTCTATAAACACCATTATTATCTAATACTTTCCTATCTCTTTCGACGTAGGTTTCTCACTCATCGATACTCTCACTGTTGACAATATTAATAACATTTACCTTGGCCTTATAAACATAAACTAAAAAATATATCTTAGGTTAACTAACTCACATCACAACGGTGTTTGAACTAAAGTAGCGGTACCTCTATAAAAGAAACTGTGAAGTATAGATTCTGTATTAATAGTATACTAGCGAGATTTTTTTCCTCTTCTCTAGTTACTCCAGACTATACAAGGGTCCTTCATACGCGCCCTTGTATGTAGTACTGTTCCATATCTGGGGGGGGGAGTCTCTGGTTTCCACCTGGCTTTTTGGACAGGGCGAAGTCCAAAAGCCAAAGGCCTATATAACTGTTTCTGTACTTTCCAGTTTCACTTTGCAACCCCCTATCTTTGTGGCGCGATGTTGGTACTTTATCTCTTTTCCTAAAAAAAAAAAAAAAATAGGTACCGCGAGCGGCAGGTGTTCGAGGGAACTTACCACTCGCGTACCACCACTTTTACGACGCCCTCGTAGCACAAAGGGTGCTGTGTCTGCGAACAAGTTTTGTGTTGATATAGGTAACTCCAGGCTAGTTCGCTGCGGTGGCTTCCTTCTTTCTTGCCACATCTGTTATGTGGAATTCTCTTCCATCTTCTGTGTTTCCTGCTGAATTTTAACGCTCCCTCACTTTAAAGCCTGTGCGTCTGTGCTCATCTGCGTATATTTACGCTAGCGGATGAAATTTTAGCGTGCAACACCCCCTCCCTGAATAGGGCTCTGCCCGTGAGTGGTGGTGACAACTGTAAAAAAAAAAAAAAAAAAAAAAAAAAATAACAAATATTTTGTAGACTTGTATAATGTCTTCTCTAAAAAATCGCCTTTTTTAAAGAAAACATTCCTACCTCCTAACTCCTTCAGCCACTCCTCATAGCTCTTTTTTTTACAGAATGTCACTACTCACGGGCAAGGCCCTACTCAAGGAGGGGACAGAAAATAATAATAATGATAAAAAAAAATAAAAATAATAAAAATATCTAAAGATATTTCAGACTTCTTCATTAGGCTTTGACTTTCTTCTTCTTCTTCTTCTTCTTCTTCTTCTTTTTCTTTTTCTTTTTCTTTTTCTTTTTCTTTTTCTTTTTCTTTTTCTTTTTCTTTTTCTTCTTCTTCTTCTTCTTCTTCTTCTTCTTCTTCTTCTTCTTCTTTCTTCTTTTTCTTTTCTTTTTCTTTTTCTTTTTCTTTTTCTTCTTCTTTCTTCTTCTTTTTTTTTCTTTTCCTTTTTCTTTTTCTTTTTCTTTTTCCTTTTTTTCCTTTTCTCTTCGATTCGTTCTTCTTCGCTCAAACGAAAGTAACATGGTTGGTCATCTGTAGTAGATTCGTCTTTCTGCCTTTCTGTCCTTCTTCTCTTCTTCTTCTTCTTTTTTCTTTTTTCTTTTTTTTTTTTTTTCTTTTTCTTTTTCTTTTTCTTCTTTTCTTTTTCTTTTTCTTTTTCTTTTTCTTTTTCTTCTTCTTCTTCTTCTTCTTCTTCTTCTTCTTCTTCTTCTTCTTCTTCTTTTTCTTCTTCTTCTCTTCTCTTCTTCTTCTTCTTCTTCTTCTTCTTCTTCATTCTCTTCCTTCTTCTCCTCTTTTTGGTCTTCTTCGTTCTTCCTCATTCTTTTGTTCCTCTTCTTTATACTGATGTTCTTTCTCTTTTTCTCTTTCTTTCTCTTCTTTACTCCTCTTTCCCTGTTCTCTCTTCTCTTATTCTATCTTGGCTATGTATATTATATATATTATTTTATATATATTTTTAAAAATAATATATATCTCTATTATACGATATATCATACCTATATAATTTATAAATTATAATATATATTATCACTATTATATATATAACTATTAACTTTATATATATTACTTATATATAGTATATACTTTAATTATCTATATCTAATACTATTATATTATTTTCTTCTGTATACCTTTATATTATTACCAGTGGCGGTAGTAGGGATAGGCCCTGGGTTAGCGCATGGCTCTAATCCCTTATTTTTTTAAGCAACTCCAACATATAATCCTAAGCAACAATATAGAAAAATACAAAATATAAATGTAATTTTAATAAGGAACCATCACAGGAAAATTAATCTACAAAATCTTAAAGAATATAAAACCCAAATGAAGCTTTTATCTTTGCCTGCCGTCCCTTCCCTGTTAACCTTGGCCATTAGAATCATCGGGCGTAGTCTGGACATAGAATATAAAATCGTATCGTCAATGTATTAAAGAGAGGCAAGCCTCGTACTCGTCGATCGTACTCTCTTGTGTCTGAAGTCCGTTCTCTTTTAATTTTCTATATAATCTTCTCATTATATATATATCTATCTATATTTATATATTATCTTATATATATATAGTATACTTCATACTATATATCTATTATATAATATATCATTATATAATATATATATAATATCTTTTATATTAAACTATCATATACTATATCAAAGCCTTACCCAATACGGTATAACAATTATATTCATCAGATTCATACACATGCCGTCAAACTTTATATTTAATATTACTATATATATTAATATATATTATATCTTTATACTACTACTACTATCTTAATATATATATACTACTATATATATATTATAATATATTATCTATATTTATATATTAGTTATATATTATTACTATTATAGTACTATTAGTACTATTTCTATTGACATATGATTATATTATTATTATACTATATATTATTATATTTACTTTTCTTTATATTCATAACTAACATGACAAAAAAATTATTCTTATCTTTTAAGATGCTATATAATATATATAATATATATATATATACTTGCCTATTCTATAAATCATCTGAACCTCCCATCTTGATATATATATATATAATTACTTATTACTACTTATCTACTTATCTTTACATATATAATATCTTCTTTTACCTTCTTCTTTTGTTTCTTTTATCTATCTATCTATCTTCTTATTCTTTCTCTCTTAGAAAAATTAATTACATTATATTATAGTATATATATATCTATTCTAAATTATTAATCCATGATCCCATATCAAACGTAAATCTGCGTATAAACAAAACAAGATTGCAGAAGTTTTTCTACTCATTTTTTTTTTTTCTTACTTTTATGGCCGAGGCTATTATATTTCATTATTGTTTATCGGATAGTGTTTCGTGTCGCGATCAAGCGAGCAAATATATTAACGAAGAGAGCCATCAGGCTAAAAGTAGGGTACACAATCTTTAAATTGATGTTGTTAGTGATTTTAGATACTACTGAGGAACAGCTTCCATCTAGAGAATTAACTGGAGACTCGGATATGTAAACCCTCCTTCCTTCAGTCAAGTCACCAAGATTCTGGAACATCAAAGGTTTGGAAACTGCAATGCCTATCTGACTTTCTGTGGTGGAATCAGTATTTGAGCAGGTCTGGTGAGCTTTTAATACGAGGCACATAGGTTTGGTTCGGTATTCGAGGATTCCGATAATATTAGGGGATTAGCATTGAGTTGTTGTTATAATATACTTAACTTAGATCATAAAAATTATAATTTCAAACAGAAATCCCCATTCAGCCTTCTATAGTCAGTTCAAACGACTCATGTTTTATGTAAATACGCTGTATCTTTAGAATGACTGGGCTGGGAAATCTTGCGTGTGATAGCGGTACACAAATTATCATGCTATACTACCTATCTGTGATTACTCAATATTGACAACCCATAACTGACACACGCTCACGACCACAATATCTCCCACATGTCACACGCAGCTCCTTGTCAATTTTTGCACTCCTCTTTGTACTCCTTCAAATTTTTTCGCACACCAACGCCACACAAGCAAACCAACACTTATAACAAATATTGGAACATATTTACACATATAAACACATTGTATATTTTATTGAAGAGTAAAAATAATTAGAGATCAAAATATAATTCAAGAAATTAAAGATTTCTATTATTCTTTTTGTAAAACTAAATACTGGAATTATATTCTTGTCTTTATTTGCTAGCAATAATAATAATAACATATTATATATACAACATGTATAAGTGCATCAAATAATACTCTAAATAGATGAAAAGACGGACGAGGGGGAGGAGAGGACGAGCAGCAAACTAAAAAACTTAATATTAGGAAATCTGTATTATGGTTATGTTATGCAAATTATTTCAGTTCTTTTGTTGTACAAGATATAACGTTGTCCAAAATCATGTGAGATCCGTTCAACATTAGCATATTATACTTTAAATTATGACAACAAATATGCGCTTTGGTGAAAATGCCTATTCACAAAATATAACATATTATTAAAGAATTGTTTGATTTAATCATAATAATCACTATTATCTTAAATAAAGCTAAAAATTTGAACAAAAACAAAATCTTGATTAATCGTAATTTAAGGACACTTTCTAATTTCTTAGTATTACGTGGTCTTTGTAAAATCACACACTAAGAGAAAATAAAAGTATATTATTTTTTTTCTATTTGGGTGCTTTCCCATTCTATGAGCTTACAATTTAAAACCATATCCACTTATACATCTGTTGATTTGTTATTTCTTCAACATAAACACTAATTTCCTAAAATAAAAAAACAAAAACCCAAAAAAAAGTAAAACAATTCTTATATGACGCTATAAACCTTACCGTGATAAGAAACGCTTACTCAGTTTCCTTGTTCGGAGTACACCTTCATACTACAAAATTATTATAGTGAGTTAAGGGGATATAACCCATACTTATGGTCCTCGAAGCACATGAGTTCTCGCCCCAGACCTCAGCCAGAACAAGATTGTGTCATGGGACGCAAAAGATTGCAGTGGTGTATGAGTATTCCCTTATGCCTAACTAACCACGAGCATCCATTGTCCATCTCGATGCTAAGTGCGCTGATGCCCTAGCGTGCTCAGCATTACATTCATGTCCGGTTTATGTGCCGGGCTGGAAGAGAGGGTTGGTGTACTGGCGGACTCTATATCTGCTGTGGTAATTACATGAATGATGAGCTCAGAATATAATTTTTGAGGAATACTATACTAAATTTTTTATATAGATTGATTATTCACTCATGGATTCTAATTTAATTTAATTATATAAATTAATTATTATTATTATTATTAACAATTTAATTAATTTATTGATTAGATTGTAATAGTTGCTAAAAGTATAAAACAAGTTCCTATTTCTCTAAGCTTCTTTTAGCTTTCCGGCAGAGTTTGTTTTAATAGAGTACGAGGTGGAGTTGAACATTTGCCTCACTACTGCCTCTGGTTTACTCATTGTCATACCTATCATATATCTAAAAAAAAATAAAACATACAGTTATCAGCGCATAATGTAAAGCATTATATGAGCGCAAAGTTAGTAGATAATTCAGGAAGTAATGCCACTATTGGAACAGTTATCGACTGGCTTTTTGTCTGATTAAATCTTTTTTTTCCCCCCTCCAAACTTACGAGCAATTTTTAATGCCGTCAAAAGTAACACAATCGGATGCCTAAAAACCTGTGTGAGGTGTATTACACAACTAGAATTATAGAAGGTTTTGGAAACTATCCGGCTAGTTCCTTCCGATGGGTTTTTGCCCTCCAGTGCATGGTCTCCTACACACCTTGACGTACCCAAATCGACAATATTCCTTAAGACTGTGTTTGCAAGGTGAAAATCATGAATTTCCAATCTACGGATTACCGCATACCCGAAAACAGACCCGGAAACTATTTGAAGAGGGGAATAAAACAACATATTTATAGTTCAATGTATGGTTGCTATTGCAAAATTCCCGATGCTTACTAAGATAGAAAAATTAATATGAATCTAAGTCTGTCCCGCAGATACACTTAATGATTTCTTTAAAAGGCTTCTAATCCTGTTAGATAAAATTATACAGTTTACCTAATGTATAAATTCCATCCTATAGAGAATTCTAAATAATAGTTTTTGGTTAAAAGGTGATAAAGTCTTGCACAATTGT
>JABUQX010059835.1:0-12500 GCA_015478945.1 Trachelipus rathkii | reverse complement strand
AATATTATCAAAAATAAAATCTATATAATTAATAGATATGTATTATATGTAATATTTAAACATAATATATTTATATGTATTATTTAATAATATATATATATATATATATATTAATGTATATATTAAATTTAATAATGTGAATATTTTTTATTCCTTAATTTTAAAATGTTCACTTCATTATTATATACGTACATAAAAATAAAGTGCAAATGGAAATTTAATAAGTAGATCAAATAAATTATAATTTTTTTAATTTAATAATGTATAAGTATATAATTATTATTATAATATATTTCATTTTTATAGTGTGTATACATATAATATATAATAATAATAAATAATTATATAAATAATAATTATAATTAATAATAATTAATTAATTATTATTAATATTCCAACTTTCTCTTTTCCTAATTAATCCTGAGGATTCTAAATTTATTCCACTTTCAATTCTCATTATTATAATGATATATTCACATATCTGATGATTTGTTCCAAGCCTTAGATTTAAAAATAATAATAACGTTATAATCATGCTAATATTATGAATCTATAATAATATATTTAATCATCTATTATAATAAATTAATAAATCATAATAATATATAATAATAATATATAATAAAAGTAATTTCCTTAGCGATTGACGGTCTGTTTGTCTGCCCGTCCGTAGGGTTGTGTCGTTTTTCTGCATTAAACCTGTTTATATATAGCCTGAATGTAATAATATAACTTTGTTTTATTATTTAATATCTCTCTCATATATAAATAATAATATATAACAATATTCTATTCTAATCTAATATATTTTATTCTGTTTTAAAACATCCCCTATATTATAATATATAATATATATATATATATATATATATTATCCTCTCTCCTCTCTTACTACTGACTTACTATCTATATTCATTATATATATCTCTTCTAATCATATCCTATTACTTATCTATCTTCTTTCGCTGAACTTAATTTAATTTGGCCGGTGAATCGGCTGGCTTACCAATTTTTAATGTTGATCCAGCTAATTTACTCATTCTCCTCTTTATTCATCTCCTAATTTTACTGAATAGTATAAATTTTTCTTTCGCTCACTATAATAATATATATCAGTCACCTATATTATAATATATAATATATACTAATCTTATAGTATAATAATAATCTATATCTAGCTCAAACTTATATCATTACCTATTTTTATCTATCATTTCTCTCTCTATATATCTTTACTAGGACGTCAGAGGAGAGTGAGTGAGAGCAGGAAGAGAGGAGAGAGTGCTCCGTGACTCGAGAGTCGGATCTGCGTAGAGAAGAGGTTATGAACTTCGAACCCATCTTTCAATTATATATCAAGAAACCAAATTTGGGTTGCCTTTCTATCTATACTCTAATTTTCTTACGGTCTTTCTTTCTCTCAATAATCAGTATCTACATAGATTCTATTCTTTAGGTCGAATTAAGTTTATTTTGATGGAAAATGGACAAAGTTTTGTGTGGATGAAGTTCTTTAAGAAACGAAAGAATTTCTTTCCCCTTGCTTTCCCGACCACGAAATCCGTGAAATATCGCCTCCCTCTGCTCGATAATCGCGTGTAAAACTAAGAACCTCTGCTTTCTCTTGCTTACCTTTATTTACTGGTATCTCTCTCTTACCTCATATCCTCCAGAAGACAGATTCATCTCTCCCCCGATGAGGACCCATCACTTGGCATCTAAATACTCCCCTTATATACAACATCCCAAAAACCCATCTCGATTTCACTATCTCATCTCATTTTGGTTTTTCTCTCCTCTCTCTCTCTCTCTCTCTCTTCTCTCTCTCTCTCCTCTCTCTCTCTAACTCTCGCTCACCGTCTCTCTCTCTCTCTCTCTCTCGTGAATCTCTAAATACCTGTTGTAAGTGAATCATTCATCCCTCTCATTCTCTCTAAATACCTGTTTGTAAGTCTCTCTCTTCTCTTCTCTCTCTCTTCTCCTCTCTCTCTCCTCTCCCCCTTTTTCTCTCTTTTCTCTCTCTATCTTTTCTTCTCCTCTCCTCTTCTCTCTTCGCTCTCATTCTCTCTCTCTCTCCCCACTACGAAAAAGTATTCTCGCTCAAAATCTCTAATAGAATATTGTAAACAAATATTAAGATTTGGGAATGATTCTACTTTTCGCTTCCCACAACAAATTCAGGAAAAGGGAGAAGGGAAGAGTAACAGAAGAGAAGAGAAGAGAGGAAGAGAAAGAGAAGAGAAGAGAAGTACGTCAGTCTCTATCTACAGTGGAAGATTATTTTCAAGTCGAGATTTCGTGTATTTGTTCTCGGCTACCTGATCTGGACTCCCCAAAAGCCTTAAGAGGTCTTCAAACATCCGAAGAGCTTTTACTGGAGTGAAAGTGTCTTTTGATTGGACACTTGAGTCTCCTTTCTAGTAACATTTTCTTGATTCACAATTCTCTATTTCTAGACTTTGCAAAAGGTTCTCCCTTTAAAATTGACGAAGAACTTTCGTAATAACAAATACATAGAACTTGCAATAATATACTAATCTAGTTACATATATATATATCTCATATATAATATATATATATATTTCTTATATATCTATATATTATATATATTATATATACTCTCATATACTCTCTATATTATATATATACCCCTTCACATACTTGATATATATATCCTACTAAAATAATATATATATATATAATTAATAATAATATATATCTAATGATCTAATAAATAATATATATAATATTATATCCTATAATTACTAATATATTAGCTTTCATATACTATCCGTCTCTATATCTCTATGATATAATTATAATCCTTATATATATATATTAATATATATATAATATATACTATATATCTAATTATATAGTCTACTACTAATATATCTATCTCTGCTACTCTTCACTCAAGTCATTTTTAATTTCCCATTCACTATCACCTATTCCTCTCGCTCACTATTAGTTCTTATGTACCTCTTTATTCATCAGGAGAGATCCACTCACATGAAATATACCAGGTATCATATATATTCTCTCTCTATTAATATATAATACACCCTAAAGACAGCAGCGATAAAAAATGTAAACATACTCCCTCTCTTCACTATCTGCTCTTCTCTCTCTCGCATCTATTAAGCCTTTATTTCATCGAACTTTCGCTTGTTTGTTTCCATCTCCTCCAGATCCATCTGAGAATTTATAATGATTCAAGAGAGAAAGTCTCTATCACTTTTGTTTTTTCGAAACCACTCCTTTTCTCTCCTCCTCCTCATCCTCCTCCACCTCACGCCACCCCCACAACACACACACCACACACACCATCAAACAACACAACACACACACACACCACACACACACAACACCATATATCACATGCATGCCACATAACGCACACAAGGTGTTGGAGCCTCAGGCTCTTTCAAACTCTCTAAATCTAATGTCATAGCTCCTTCCTTCGAGGAGAGATCAGGTAACTCGCCACGGTATCTATAAAATTTCTTATCTTCCTTCTCTGACGAACTCACTCTCATGCTCACTCCAAACTAAACTCCAGCTATTGCCCTTCCTATTTATTCTCCTCTCCTATCGTAATACCCTCTACTTCATACTCGATTGGAACTCTCCATCCTTCTCTTCCTCCGCCTCTCTAATTGTCCTCTATCACCACTTTCAAACTTCTTTATTATTGTTCTTACAAATGTCGGCACTTGATTCAACTGATTAAATTCTTAAAATATCCCAAGATTCTAGTGGGTTTCATGTAGGTCTCTATCCTACCACACACACACACACGGACACACCACACATATATATATATATATATATAATATATACACTAATTATCTATATATATATCTTACTATTCTCTATATTAATTTATCTCTTCTCTTATATAATAATATAATCATATATTCTATTATCCCTCTCTATATCTACATCTTCATCTTCTATCTCATACTAATATTTAACAAATATCAAATCATAAACATTTTTTATCAGTCTCTTTTTATACCACTTTAAAAATATTGTTTTATAATTATAAACATATTATCCAATTTATTAAAATTACACCTATTTTAACCACCTAGCTTTCGCCCCGGTATAGCACTTCGGCCCTCTTCCATGGTGCAAATTAAGGTTAAAATGACCTGCTACGAGAAACGTCTTGGAACTGGAGCTGCATCTGTTATTCTGGATGGTGAGTTTTTCCGTTCTTTTTAGGCCTATATTTTATAATATTTCGTATCTGAACATTATTCTAAATTTAACGTCTTCCAAGTCCGAGGACAAGCTTCTGCTGCGTACACTGCAGACTTATTATCATCATCCTCTTTATCTCTATTAGGATTCTTGCGTCTTTTCTCTCTTGTTATGTCTGATACAATAAGGTGATAAGTTGCATATTGCTCTATGATTTGATTCTGTGGTTGGAATTTCTCTGTGGGATTGTCATAGACTAATTTTGATTTCCCATTAATAATCAATGTTCTTACACTGTGCTTTCTTCTGGTGAATCTTTCTTTTCTCCAATAATAGATATCTAGACAATTATAGCAAGGGACTTGGTATATTTAAAATGTCTGTTTTATTGAATTTTTACACATTTATTGGGTTTTCAGAACTTTTAAACGTAATTCCGTATTTGAGGGATGGTGGTTATTTTTTTGGTATTTATATCTTTCTTAATATCTGGCATAACGGGTACGGGACCGGAAGATATGTTTCAATTGTTATTTGGAGATTGTGATTCATCTTCTGATAAGAATTTTTTTGCCCTTCAAGGCTTTTGAGATTATATGGTTTGGATATTGAAGTTTGAAACGTTGAAAACAAAAAATTATATTTCGTCTGTATAGTGGAAGGAGAGCAAATGCGTAGTGCTCTTAAAGAACAGTGCGGAGAGGGTACCAATTTTTGTGCTAGTAGTATGAAAAGAGTACCAATGGATATAATTATTGTGCGATGAGGGTTTTCTATATATTGAAAAATTGAAAGAGGCAGGAGTATTCCAATCTATTAATGTGTCAAGAAAAGAAAGTGATTTGTTGTTGACCAGTTCTAGTGTGAACTGTAAATTATTGTCTATGGAATTAATGTGAGTTAGAATATGCTGTGGGTTTGTATATTTGCGTATGGCGCAAATGACATCATCCCACGTATCTCTGTACCTGTGGGGTTAAATAAATAAAGGAGTGTGGGAGAAATATATTTTTCCACTAGTTCCATAAAAAGATTGCTAATGATAGGTGACAGAGGGGAGCCCATGCTTAATCCATGTTTTTGTTTATAGTATTTGGTATTATAATGAAAAAAATTGTGTTCAAGGGTAAGTGTAATTAGTTTTTTGATAAGTGAAAACGGATATGTAAGAGCTATGTTATTGTCATGTATATGTTGCTCTAATAAAGACAAAGCCAGAGGGACCGGAACAGACGTAAATAACGAAACAGCACCAAAACTGACAAATTGAAATGATTGTGGATTTATATTTTGTATTTTATTAATAAAATCTGTGTTGGATATATGTGACGTGGAGATGTTATTTAAAAGGTTGCTAAAAGATCTGCAGTCCATTTTGAAAGCTTATATGTGATATTGTTTGTGTTTGAAATTATAGGACGGAGAGGGATATTTTGTTTGTGTGTTTTCGGAATTCCATAAAACTGTGAGAGTTGGGGCATGTACGCTTTCGTGTTATTGTAAATATGCGGGTATGACTTACAAATGTGTTTCAATGTACTGTTGAAATTACTTTAGTGAATAGGTCGGTAGATTTTCATGAGAAAATCGTGCTCAAGGGAAACTATGAAATAGTCTAAAGTAAGGATTTAGGAGCACTGTTTTCCAAAATTCACTACCAGTTGAAATTGGTGGGTTTGAGTAAAGTTACTTCAGCTCATGACTTAGAAACTAGGGTATCAATACAACATCAGAGGTTCCAACTATAAACATATCAAGGAGATTACAATTTGAATTTAACAATGAATTTTTCAATTCATCGCATGATACAATGTCTATATCACCCGTATATGTTCGTAGAGAGCAAAGGTTTATGCTTTGTTTAAGTAAAGATACAGACTCTTCTGACCTCAAACAACATAGCAAGAGTTCCATTGGCCTAGACATTGGGTTATAGTTTGATTGAATATCTGTCGTAAAGAAGATTTTCCTGAAACAAAACCAACTATACTTGTGAGCATAATTGCAATTCGTCCATTTTTTAAGGTTGTGTACAGAAAACCAATTCATTAAGTAGTAGTAGTAGATCTTCTCAAATTGGCCAATTTGTATGAACTGCTTAAACAGAATTTCTTGTTTTGCAGTAAAAAAAACATTACATTTTGTTTCAGAAATATTCTTTCTTGTTAAAAAGTTTGGTAAAATTTTATGAAGAAAATCAAGTTTCCCTTTTTTATTGTTTCATAAAGTAAATTAATTTTACTTTGACCAAAAAAAAAATTTTTCATTCGTTAATAATATTCCCACCAAACCCTCTTTCCCATTTAATAATGGTTTCGGTTTCGGTTTCGGTTTCGGTTTCGGTTTTAAGTTTTTTAAAACCACTGATTCTTCGATTTTAAATTGTTCCATAAGGAAAATATGAAATTGTCTAACTAGACCTAAAAGAAAAGGCCTGAAGTGTAATATTTTTTCTTTTCCATTATTATTATTATTATTATATTATTATTATTATATTATTATTATTATATTATTATTATATTATTATTTTATTAATTACTTATTTATTATATATATTATTATATTATTATTATTATTATTATTATTATTATTATTGTTGTGCTGTAGACTTTATCATTCTATTAAAATCTTTATGATTTAAATGATCGTTTCTTCGAATTTATTGTTATTACTTTGTTTATATTTTCATCATTATTTTTTATAAATTTTTGTTGTCGTACAAAACTAGTTGATATTACTTATCGTGAAGTTATTAATGAACACTAATCCAATATTCAGAGGACCTTTAATAATATATATAATATATATACTATATAAAATAATAATATATTATATATAACTAATATTATATATATATATATATATAATTAATATCCTATATATATATTATATTATAATTTATAATATATCGGTGTGTGTGTGGTGCATGTTAAAATACTATATTAATTTTTATTTATTATTTGTAAATTTTTTTTAGATATTTTAGATGTTTAGAATTTGGGAGTATATAAACGTTAGATAACGAAACCCATTGCTAACATTCCATAATACAGTATATACTATATATATATCATATATATAATATATACTATATATATATATTATACTTATATAATATATATATATACTAACTATATATAATATCATATATATATATATATATACTATACTATAATATTATATATAATATATAAAAAAAATAAAAATAACAAAGTATCAATCTAAAATGTTTAAACTCTTGCCGATAGAAAGCACAAAGGAAACGTTTTTCGGGCTTTTTTCCTCGTAGAAAAGTTTCTTTTTGTAATTGGCTTTTGAAGAGGTGATTAGGCCTCCAAAACCCCAGAATTGGGGTACTTGAGCCTTTTATTACAAGGTGGGAAATAAGCCTGCATTAGTCACTCAGAATCGTATGGCCCTTTATGGCCTTTATATATATATTATTATATATATATATATAATACTATATATACTATATTAATATTATTATACTATATTATATATATATCATATTATATATATATATATATATATATAATATCTATTAATAATATATCTATATCTATCTATTATATATATATCTATAGCAGTCTTTTGGCAGTCCCCAAATGCTATCGACATAACTGATAGTTCTGCCGATAAGAAGCTAGCTGGATAAAAAGCACACAGCTAGTTGACTTTCAAGCACAAATGTAAAAACGAAAAATATTTAAACAAATAATTCGAATAATCAAGGTGTTTATAATAAGTTAGTAATTAGTAATTACTCCTTCATTATCAATCGATTCTTATGTCTTTATCAGCATTTCTACTAATTAACCCTTAAAAACGTCGTCTGGCAAACATATAAGGTTCATTTTTTTATTTCGCCAAGATTTAGGGGGGGGCAATGTGCCCCCCCCCCCCCCCCTGCCACGCCCATGTGTATATATATTTATAGAGTAAATAAATGCGAGGAAAACACTATTAGTCACTTTTAAAAAATTTATTACATCAAAATACGAGTACAATAATAAAGCTTAACTTTTAATCATCTTTCTTTGGATTTAAGAAATGGCTATTAAAATTGTAAATTAAATAAACATTTTTTGGATTAGTTCCAAAGTTATATTTGAGAGTCAGGAATCCTTCAAGTAGTTTATCTTTCAAAAACTTTTAAATATATTACAAATTAATATACACATTTATCACTTTGCTATTTCATAATTTCAAAATACTGATTTAACTAGAACATTGTCTAAGTTGAATTTTTTTTTGCCTTATATCATATATATATATATATTAGTAATATATTACTATATTTATAAAATATATATATATATATATATATATCTTTCTATATATCTATATAGATATCTATTATATATATTCTCTCTAACTATAAGTATATATCTACCCTTATACCATATTATATATAGACTACTAATGTATTACTAGTAGATCAAGTAAAACACAGACTACAAGTCATATATTATATTTTTCACTTGCTTTTCATATAACATATATATATAAATAATACTTATAATATACATAATATATTATATATACACCTATTACCTTACTTCTATTAGAGTTCCCTAAGCATGCTGCTCCACTTTTATATCATCTATATATATATCTCATCCTATCATATTATATACAAATCATATATATATAATTATATAATATAATATATATATATATATTTATATATAATATATTACTATATATATATATGTAATCTATATCTATATATACTATTTATATTATATATATAGTATATATTATAGTATATATATATATATATATACTATATATATTAGCTACTATATCTTATATATATATAATATATATATATATTATACATATTATATATATATCTATACTATATCTACATATATATAATATATATCAAATATTATCCATATATAATATAATTATATATATAATATAACTATATATATATAATATATATAATATATATATATATATATCGTCCAGTGGAGACAGATGCGCTAGCAAATTCTATCTGAGTTTTGGAAATATTGGAAACCAGTAGTCCATAATTCAACATTCGACTAGCCTCCCGATATCATAGATAAGTAAGCCCGTTTCGACTTACCCCAAATTACCGCTACTATCGATTGAGCATATGCAGTTAAGTTTGGGCTAAAAGAGTTAGACGAGAAAGATAACTGAGAGAAGAGAGTCGCGACCTTCTAAACAAGAAGGAGGTTATCGCTATTGGCTTCAAAATTCAGAGACCCAATGTAAATTGTAATAAACAATCAGCATAAGAAGAGTGACTCAACAGTTCGACGGCTAGAAATATTAGATCTAGTTAGTGCAAGTAGGAGAGTTAGCAAATCGAAAAATCCTAGACTGCACCTTTGTCCAATGAAAAAAGTTTTTAAAGATTCTTCTAATGATATGTGTGATGCATATTCCATACAAGTGCGAACAACTCCACTATACAGAGTTAGCAACTGGGATATGAGAAGTTCGAATGGTGTCTCAGAGCAGCCAATTTCTTATAAGGTTGTTTAAAAAAAGATTATGTGATCTTTCTAAGAAATATCACTAGAAAAGAAAATACTTAGAAAATTAAGAACAGATGAAGGTTAAAGTTTTGCGTTTTCTAAGAATATACATATTATAGTTGTGTGGAAAATTATGTCAATTATATATAGATGAAAAAAACTGAATTATTGAGGCATTAAAAACAGTCATGTTCTCTCTAACCGAACTAGAGGTACAAAAAATATCAGAGGTCAGTAACTCCAAGGACACCCTCCTCGCATCACCTATTTGCTGTTGAATGAGTCGACTTTCAAATTGGTAGGATAAATGAAGAGCCGAGTTATAAGCCTAAAAGTGGATAGGAGACAAAGTAACAGATAGATCATTAATGCAAAATTGAAAAAGAGTTGAGGATAGAACAAAATTCTTAGCAACACCACAATGGATAGATTTAAAGGATAAATGGTGGCTATCTACAACAGCAGCCGTTGAACAAGTGGAACAGGAGTCAAGAGAAGATTGCAGAGAGAAGTACATATACCGAAAGGGGGAAATTTGAAATTAAAGCTTTGTGCGAGAGTTCATCGAAAGTCTTCGATATGTCTAGTACCACAGCAAAAGACTCACCAAAATGCGGAAGAGCAGAGGACTTAGAATCGGAGAGAAGGAAAGAATATCGCCAACCGAGCATTCCTTACAGAAGCCATACTAACAATTAGAGATAAGATTAAAAGATTTAAGATGTTTTTAAATCTTCCTGGTGAAGATAGATTTAAAAACTTTAGAAATAACAGATGTTAACGTGATAGAAAGATAGTTGGTTGGTTGACTGGAGTTCCCCTTCTTCAATACAGGCTGAATGAGTACTGACTTCCAGTAGGATGGAGGAGTTGAAGTTGATAGGTAGAGACGAAACAGTTTGTCAAGGGTGGGTGTAAGCTGAGAAGCAAGTTTTGAAGACCATATGAGAGATATCTTCAAGATCATCCGCCTTCTTAATGCTAAGCTCAGACAGAGAGAGAACAGAAATAACATCTTAATGAGTTGGAGGGAGAAATAGAGGAGAAATAGCTCCGAAATCGTTAATGGTGAAATTAAAGGCAAAGGTTTGAGCAAATAGATCAGCTTTGGCGGAAGTTAAGACTGCAACACTACCATCATAGTATGAGGTAGAGAAACCAGAAAGAATGTTGCATTTTCAACAATTAAGTTTATAGAGTCTCAAAAAGTTAATTTTCTGTAATTCGAGGATGAAATATAAGAAAGCTTGAGTCTCTGGATTTGAAGACAACGGTATTTTCTGAAGGCAGCGTCCTTGCGGGACATTTCACGAAAATAAGCAGAGTTAAACCAAGGTTTATCACTTTTAGTGCGAGGAAAAAAGAATGGAACGTATGTCTCCATATATAAGTCTTATATATATATAATATACATATAATAATCTCTATATCTATGACTATCATATATCCTTATATATACTAACAAGTATATATATCATATTTGAATAGTTATAAATAGGCTAATAATGAAGACTTACATCTCTTATATAAATCCTTGAGAAAACACTTAATATGTATTTTTGAGACAACGTTGAAAAAATGTTTTCTTTAACTTATTAATTCCTTTTTTTATTAATGCCTTAAATAAATGTTTGCTCCAATTACCCTTGAGTACGAATTATCACTTAAGTGACGTATACCGCCCTTGAACACTACACAAAGACAAATCCATAATTTGTCCTCTTTAATTTTTCATGTCAAAATCAATGTAAAAAAAATATTGATTTTTTTTACATTTTTACCAATCTGGCCTATGATGCTACTAATCTTTTTCCCCTTTAACTTATTATCTATTACATTATCATTATTATAATTATATTATTACATTTTTATCATCTTTCTTAGCATTTATTAAATTTTCTACTACATTATTCTTATTTTTATCATAAATTATATATTATCATCATTCATCTCTATTATAATTTTATATGTCTAACAAACATTCAATGTTTATTAGGAAATTGTCTGGTTTCCAATGTTCTTCCAGATTCTCAATCTATATTCATTATGAACAAGAGCAAACAATATCTATTCATTATTTATCTTTTTTTCTATCTATCTCTATCTATTTCTATCTATTATCTCATTATTAGTTTACGTTCAGTTCGTAGTAGTACGTAGTATATAGAGTGTAGTAGTAGGTAGTAGTAGTGAAGTACAGTAGCAAGTAGAGTTCAATTAAAGAATAGTTCCTGCGATTTTTGTTTCTTCATATTAAAAGAACTGGAAGGTTCTGTTCATTGAAATCAAGTAGACATAATCCTTTTAAAAGATTATATGAACCAGAAAATAAAGAGAGAACAAAGCATTTGTGATGTCATTGTTGCCTCTCATTTTATTCTGTTCATACAACAGAGAGAACGTTAAGTCCATCTCTGGTCTTGTCACTTTACTGTACCTTTGCAATCCGTTTATGCCAATTCCTCATAGTCACTGTTTTTTGTTTATTTCTTTCTTTCTTGTTCGATAGTTTTGTAGTAATCCTCTCTTCTCTCTTCTCTCCTCAGCAACATCACTGCTATTCCCCTCTCGCTCACTCCTTCCACTCGCCTTTTCTCTCTCTTCATCTCTCTCGTCCGCTCGGCCTCTTCTCCATTCGCTCCCCTCTCATCTCTCCTCTCACTCGCCCTCTCCCCTCTCTCTCTCCTCTTCTCTCCTCTCTCTCTCTCCCTTCATCCCCACCTCCATCAAACACTATCTCTCTCTACTCTAACACTCTCTCTCCTCTCCTCT
>JABUQX010059834.1:12500-25510 GCA_015478945.1 Trachelipus rathkii | reverse complement strand
GAACTTTAACCACTCGCAACATACCACCACCTCTTACGACGCCCTAGCTTCTAGCACCATAGGCCGGGTGCTGTATCGGCTTCGCGCCCACGAGTTACCAAGTTTGCTGTAGATATTAATGGTAACTCCAGGCTACTAACAGGTTTTTTGTTTTTTTTTGCTGCTTGTTGTTTTCTTTTTTTCCTGACCACCACTGTTCTGTGTGGAACTCTTCTTCCATTCTTCTGTGTTTTATTCCTCCTCCTGGCTGAATTTTAAAATCTCCCTCTACTTTTTAAAGCCTCGCAAAACGCTATGTTTCATCTGCGTAATTTGCCCTAGGCAGCATGAAATTGGGTGCAACATCGCACTCCGTTGAAATTTAGGGCTCTGCCCGTTGAGTCGGTGGTGATACTCGTTTACTATAAATAACAAAAAAAAAAAAATAAAAAAAAAAAAAATAATAAAAAAAAAAAAAAACAACAAAAAAAAAAAAAAAAAAAAAAAAAAAGATTGGAGTCAACCGGTTAACGTTATACGATTAACTGCTTAACTTCCGCGTAAGCATTCTTTACCGGATAAAACGCTTTAATGATCTAACGCCAACACTTCGGTTAATTTTCCTTTGTTAACGCATTCTTTTAAGACATAACGATCGTTAACTTTCCAATCAACGGGTTCGTTGGCCCACCTTTTGTATATATTATATACTATATGTGTAAGGGTGACCGTTTAAATTTTATTGGGCCCTAATGGGTGCCCGGGCTTAGAGTAGTAAAGCCGGGCCCTCTATAACATATAATATATATATATATATAATACGTCATTATATATATATATATATATATAGTATATAATAAATATATATATAATTTAATAATTATATACTTATATATATATATATATATATATTATATTCTTTATATATATATATTCTTACTATATATATATATAATCTTATATATATATACTATATACAAATATACTCTCATTTATATAAAGATACTTATACACCTATATTATATATATATATATATTGATATATATACAATGAACTTATATATACTTACTATATTATATATCATTTACTATATCATATATATATATATATATTGTAAAAGTTTATATATATATTATGAAATAGTAGTATTGATATATATATTATATATACTATATATATATAATACTTATATATATATAAATAATATATATACTATATATATTATATATATATTACTATATATATATATATATATATACTATATATATAATTATATATATATAAATATATATATATTATATATATATATAATATATATAATATATATAATATATATATATAAATATAATATATATAATATATATATATATATATATTAAGTATTAAATAACGCGTGCGCTCATCGGTCTCTTAGAGCGACATGAAGGAGTCGCAGAGGCAATGGGCGCGGGTTTTCGAATCCTCTAGCTTCCATCCTAGCGTTAGAATCATCCTAGAGAAGTTCCGCCTTCCGAGAAATAGGCTATGCCCGTGAGGTGTTGAATTTTTTAAAATATTATATATTATACTATATAGTATATATATATAATATATATATATATATATACTATTATTATAATATATATATATACTATATTATATATTATCATATAACTTAATATATAGATATTACTATATATCATTAGACATTATTATATAAATTATTACTCATATATATATATATATTATAATATATATATATATTATAATATATTATAAGATTCATATTTATATATTCATATAATATATATATATCATATATGAATATACCGGTAAATATATATATATATATATATAATATATTATACTATATATTATATATAATATTATATAATATATATATATACTATATATATATATATAATTAATATATATATATATAGTATTATATAATATATATTCTATAATATAATATTATATTATATAAATATATATATATATAATATATATTATATACTATTATATATAAATATACTATATATATATATTATATATATATATTATTATATTATTATATATATATATATATAATATATATATAATATCATATATATATATATATACTATATAATAATATATATAATATATATATATATATGTTACTATATATTATATACTATATATATCACAGCAGCCTAGCTTATCAATATATATTAACACGATGGTATTTAGACTTAAGACCGTCTAACAGTAATAATAGCATAGTATGACGCTTTATCTAAAAAATTAAGCATTCACTATATTAGTGATATATATATTATATATATATATATATATATATATAATATATATATATATAATACTTATATATATATTATATATATATATATATATATTATATTATATATATATTATATACTATATTATATTACTATAATATATATAATCATATAATATACTATATATACCTATTATATACTAATATCATATATATACTATATATAATATATATTATATATATATATATATATAATACTTATATATTTTTATAATATATTTATTTAATTATATATATATATATTATAGTATATATATATATATTATTATACTAATATATAATATATATATATTAATTATATATATATATTATATACTATATATATATATAGTATATATATATATACTATATATATCATATATATATTACATAAAATACAAATATATATATATATATATATATAAAATATTTATAATATATATATATATATATATATATATATATATTATATATATATTATATATGTATAAATATAATAATATATATATATAATATAATATTATATATATATTATATATATATAGTATACTTATATATCATATATATATATATATATCATATATTGTATATTATTATATATAATATCTATATATATAATACTATATAACTTATATATTATATATATTAATTATATATATATATTACTATATATATATAATCATATATATATTATATTAATATAGGTATAATATACCTATATCATTTAAATACATATATTATATATATTATATATATATATATATATACATATATTATATATACTATATATATAGCTATATATATAAGTATTATATTCATATATATATATATATATAGCTATATGATATATATATATATATATTATATATATATATCTATATATATGATATTCTTTCTTTCTCTTTCTTTCCTCTTATCTACGATTTTTTTCCCCAATGATGGGAAGTAAGGTGGCTAACAAGCATTCGGAAGAGAACAGCAGCTAGCGAGAAGTCTTGACAAATGTCGAAAGAAAGCCCAGCCTGCCTCCCCCTCTGTACCATTTTCAATTATGTGAGAACTCCGTCACAGACAGAAAACATCCACCCTAGAGCTCATGCGACCGCGGGACGGACCCTCACTATTGCGTAAATCGCTCAATTGTAAGTGGTTCATTCCCTTCGGCCAGGTGGGCCACAACCCATGCCCCCATACAAAACCCCCGCCATATCTCTCCTATTATGCCAGCCCTTTATTCTCCGCCTCTGCCATCAACTCAACATTTCTCTCCCTTCAGACCATTTGTTCCACGTACTCAATCCACTTTCTCTTCTGGTCTCCCAGCCGGTCGGTTCCCAACACTACTCACCACTATACATCGCTTAATCCAAAGCCGGACCTAATCATTCTCTATCATTCATCCTTTCCACAGACCAAACCATCTCAACATACTTTCATTTATTTCTCATTTACCCCTTTCTTCACCCGCCCCCCACAACAACTCTCTTAATACGTTCATTTCGCTCCGATTTTTATCATTCTTCTCGCACCCTTAGCCATTTGCCCTAGATTGCCATTCTGAACACATTAACTTATAGATCCTTATACTTCTTATTCCAGAACCATAGTCCACTTACTACTTCACAATAACTCTGGTTACTACATACATTTACCCTCCTCATGCAAGACCTTAGCGCACTCAAACATATTCCCTTTTACATCAACCAACGATTTAATTGCCACACAGCAACCTTCCTGCCATTCCCAACTTTCCTACTACACTAAGCATCATCCGTTCCCTTTCTCATTCCAACCACATATCCCTAAATATTACAAACTCAGCGACATCTTGTTTTCAGCTACTCTACCATCTAACATAAGCTTCACACGTGAGGACTTGTCCTCACTCACAACCATAACCTTACTCTTACTCTATCGTTTAACTTTCAACCCCTCCTTTTACATACCCTGCACAATCTCTCTACCAATCCTCTCAATATCTCTTCAGATTTCGGCCCACACAGAACAAATCATCCGCATATAATAGGTTAGGGCACCCCTCCACTCATCTCTTCCTTTCTCCATCATTCCAACACCATCCCCTGCTCGATTCTTTCATAACCCCATCCAATATACAAATTGAATAACCGAAGGGAGACATACACACAAACCCTGCTCTCACTCCGCTATCTATCCTAAACCACATTCACATCGACACCATTTATTCTTACACATTGCTTCACTAATCGCTTACATACTCTTGATTTCCATCCAGAAGCCCTTACCGCCCAACACATTATACTCACTAACACCTTTGTTCATAAAGCTTCCCTAATCTAACTCCTATCACCACGCTTGTTGCAATCCCATTAAAACCTAAATACAAATTTATTCTTCTTCTCCTTCATTTTCTCAATCATTTGCTTCAATGTAAAGATTTGATCCACACATCCTCTACCACTCCTAACGCCCTTATGCTCTTCATCCAATCAGATCCTTCAGCTCACTAGACGCATCTCTTTCCGACCCATATTATATATATATATATATATATTATATATATATATATATATTTTGTAGTATATATATATAATATATATTATATAATATATGTATTATATATATATATATTATATATATATATATATAATCATATCATATATATTTATACTATATATAATTATATATAATATATATATATATTATATATATATATATATATATACTATAGTATTATATAGTATATATATATATATATATATATATATATACATATAGCATAATTATATATATATTATATTATACTAATATAGTATATATATATATACTATATATTAATATAATATATATATATATATACTATTATATATATATATATATATTATATATTATAACTATTATATATATAATATTCGTTGAACATTCTATTTAATATTCAGTTTTTTCTCTCGATTTCGGCATCCTAAATTATGTTCATAAATAAATTTTTATAAATAATTTAAGAAATAATTCAATTATTTAGGAAATTTTTTGCAGGTTGAAAAGTATTTATTGGAAAAGACTCACAAAAAAAAGCTCAAAAACTGATCATTCTCCTTCACACCAACCCGCTTACAAACCTTACATGCACACCTCACCAGAAACAGCTTTTTCATATTAGATATATATATATATATATATATATATATATATATATATATTATATATATATATATATATATTATATATATATAATATATATATATTACTATATTATATATAATAAGATATATATATATATATATATATACTATATATACTATTATATATATCACTATATATATTATATATAATATAATATATATAAATATATATTATATATATATATATATTATAATATATATTATATAATATATATATATAATATTAATATATATTATATATATATATCTATATAATATATATATATTATATATATATATATATATACTATTATATAAATAATATATATATATATATATATATATACTATATATAGAATATATATATATATATATATATATATAATATATATAATATATAAATATATATTAACGGGCGTTGTCAAACGTTTTCGACTTTCGTTTTCAAAAAAACTGAGGGGGGCTCAAAAAAAGTTCGTGTTATGCGTTAGCGATTCACAATTACTTATTATTTACACAGATACTGGCAATTACATTGGTTTGGCTTGCGTTAAATACGCTACTTCTCCAAATTCGTGATACTTTTCACGTTTCATGTAAAATTAACAGCAAACTTTCTTCTCTAATGAAAAGCCTATTTATCATTATTTCTGTCTGTACTTCTATTCTTTTTTTTTGTTTTTCTTTTTCCAGGCACGAAGAGTTTTTTCCACTTGCAATAGCTGAAAATTCGCGAAAATACCAATGCTTGCTAAAAGGACAGGTACAAGACTCTAGCAACTTGCCAGCTCACATGGTAACGTCTCATTGGAACTGGCTGCAGAAATCGCTGCCTTTTGAAACTCTCTCATCTCTACTTGATGTTCTAAGATATGGGCTTTTGCTAAGAGAGCAGAGTGGAGAAAATGTCAGAAATTACCCAGCAGCCACTCTTGCAAAGAATATTTATCCAAAAGTGCTTGAAAGTGGGAGCTAGCAAACAGTTGTTTTGTGGAGCCAATTTAAATTCGAGAGTCACAGTCCTGAAGAAGATTGAAGAAAACTGGGAAAAGGCCAAAAACATATCACTTGGCAGAGGAAAACTTGAATTGAAAGAGGCTTTCATAGCAACGTTAGACAAGCTCTTTGACATCCTTAATTGCAAGTGTGAGATTAAGCTATGTTTAGAATTTGAGGGTCCATGTCCAGGTGGTGCTGACTGTAAACATGAAGTGTACATCTCCTGCTCTTGTTCTAAAGATATGAAGATCCCTGTCAAAGAACTAGTGTTTAGTAATAGTCAAAGAGAGAAGGTTGGATCTGATTGGACGGCATTCACAATGGATACGAAGATCTACAGCTGGAGCACAGAAGACAAATTATAAAGCAGAAGAGGCAAGAAGATGAATTAAGCAAGAATTTCTGATTATAAGCAGAAAAGGACCAGGAAGAGTTAAACATTACAACCAAATGAGTTACTTTCTCCTACGAGATGAAGAGCAACTGATGTTACAGATGATTGAATCTGAAGCCATCCTTTTGCGAATTCCACTGTGATGATTTTGATGTACCTTCTACCTTCAAGTACAATGTCAGCGATTAATATGATTCACAACTTGCTCAATGTCTGCATTGCAAACGATATTAGGATTATGGATTCGGTCTACGCTGCTCACAGCTGCCCATTCACAACAGCTAGCATTCTTTTCGGCATGCTGGATTAATTACCTGAAGGGAGACAGGGACAGGAGGACTTGTGGCTTGATCAATAAAAGTAAAAATGGCACAGAAAAAGTTCCATGAACATCACTTGATGACCGAATTTCATGGTTCGATGTCATTCAAAAGAAATTATCATGTATAGAGGAATGTAAGAGACTGTGGAAAGGTTGAAGCCGCTGAAAAGATGATTCTAAGTAGCTCTTCGATAGTGGAATTTAGTGCGAAGTTTGAGCACGATGTGGATATGCTCGGTGAAGATCTTTGAAGTATTAAGTTAGCATTAGGGAATTTCAAAGGGAGAACAGAACTAGGGAAAATTTGTACAAGGCGGGAAGAAGATAGGTTTACGCAAGACTGGAAGTGGTGAAGCCACCTGGAGTTATGGTGGACTAGGACCTCAAGGAAGGGCAGATAGGGGCAATTCTTATCTGTTCATCCTTTCTGGTAAAATTGGAGATTAGAGTGGTCTTGAGTTTTACAATAGTTAGAGTAGATCAGATTAGAGTTTATTATGATTAGATTAAAAAGCCCAGTTCGGTCAATATAATCTTTTATAGACCAAGTGCGCCTTATGAATTCGGGCTGGCGGTAGTCTAGTAACATCAAAAACCTAGTCAGTGTAACATTCTGAAAGCATGAAAGAGGGTTCGAACGTAATTTTAAACGCAAAGCAAGAAAGAGTCAGGTAGAGTTAAAGTTGTTAGCTGGCCTAGGAAGAGAAGGTGCGGGGACCAGAAAATTTAAAAAATTTTTTATTCAGAACGGTATTTGATTGCTGAGAAGGATGCGTGCGGAATGGGGGATTAGCGGTCTTATTGCATTTGAGTTTTTCACTATTAATGTTTGGGTAGAACCGGACAACAACAACAAATAAATAGTAAACTGGTGAACATCAAATTTTTCATTCAAAAAAGTGTCGAGCTACCGTAAACGTTTAAACATATTATATCTATTATATTATAATATCATATATATATATATATATATATTATATAATATATATATATCATATAATATTACTATATATATACTATATATATTATATATATATAGTATATCATTATATATACTATATACTATATTGCCTATTATTTAACCAGACAGAAAATAAAAAAAATGGAATCGGACATGGATGGTAGCTTTATCTGCGCGAGTTAAGTTTTACACGGCACCCGCTCGTGCGCAGCCGCATATTGTGAGCGCAAGCGCCTTTAAGCGCAGTGATATGCCATGCCATACCAATTCAGCCTTGCTGTGCATTTACTCTATGGTATTGTTTTAGTATTTATTTAACTCAATAAATATCTAATGAAAAAATAATTTAAACTACAAGAATAAATAATTTTGGAAAAATGAAAAACAAACAATATATTTAACAACAATAAAAGATAGTGCACAAAATCGGACTTCATGAAACTTGTCAAGAAATTTTCAATTTAAACACATCAATTAAATTCCTCTTATTTCTCATTTCCCTTGAATCATAAATGTGTTTCTTCAGTTTTAACAACTTGCGCAAAGTTAAAATTTTCTTATTCCGCTCCCTGGTTAATAAAGGTCATATATACTAATATTATATATATATTATATATATATAATATAATATATATTATATATTATATATAATATATAATAATATATATACTATATAATATATATACCTATACTATATTGTAAGGATTCTTCAAAATTTTTCCGTCACCCCAGATTAGTGATGTATGTGACATCCGCTTCCGCATTCGCAATTCATGATTATGAAATATCCTTTTTCTTATTCCTACTATCGAAAATATTAATCAAACTAGAAAACAAATTAGTAAACAGTAGATACCCAGCCATCTGAGATCCGCCGTTTTTCTCGAAGACGGTTTGATGTATCGTTATGAAACTTTATATATATTCTATTGAGGTACTAAACTATTTACCGCCGAGTTTTCAAGTCGCTAGGTTGATTCTAGGGGTAGCTGCCCCCGAGCGCCAAGGTGAAATATGTCGCTTACGCCCTTTTGCAGCTTCCAATTCCGAGCGAGGATTAGACCTAACGCGAGAGTCGCCCAATCGACTAGGTGTTCGATTGACCGTTCGACTAACGCTATATTATTATTATTATTATTATTATTATTATTATTATTATTATTATTATTATTATTATTATTATTATTATTATTATTATTATTATTATTATTATTATTATTTATTATTATTATTATTATTATTATTTTATTATTATATTACGAAGAATCGATTCCCGAAGGTAATCGATCTGAGTCGAAAAAAACGATTCCTGTAAAGGAATCAATTTTTTTACGCCTCGAGTTGTGGAGTCGTTTCAAAACTTTCCGACTCCGACTCCGACTCTTGCTCCGACTCCCGGCTCCGACTCCGACTTCGGCTCCGACTCCATATATAATATATTATATATATATATATATAGTACTATATATATATATATATATATATATATATAAATATATATATATATATATATATATATATATATATACGAAGCGGAATCGATTTTTTGGCTGCGGCTCCGGCTCAGCCTCTGGTTCCGATATATATATATATCTACAGTGGTTAGAGTTATCATACCTCCCTATTGGGTTAAAATTTGAAGGGGGTTAGATGGTGACGTACCTCGTCGTAGACGAGGTTACGTCCCCGTGGGCCCCCCGAAGGGGGTTCCCACCCTTTAAAAAATCGACATGTTCGTAGAAGGCTGAAATTTGGTGAGAGGATTCAGAGTTGAATTTCTAGAAAGAGTTGGTATCGGAATCTGAGGAGTTGACATCGCACCGGTGCTGGAGCCGGTTGTTGGTGCCGAGTTAATAAACATTCGTATAACAACAATATTGGTTTCCTGATATATGTTATCGAACCCGTAGATCTCGAATATGATGGTTATAAGTCCGGATAGGGTTTCTAGAGCCACCCAAACAGAGGGGTCACAACTGAAAAAAAAACACAGAGTGCAAAACAGAGGCCTAAGAAGGAAGGAAGAAGGATGAAGGATGAATAAGGAAGGAAAGAGTGAAGAAGGAGTCTGACTCAGAGGAGGAAGGAGTTGACAGCTGCACCGGTGCTGGCTCCGGTGCGATGCCGAGTTATTAAATATTTGTGTAATGATACAATATTGGTGCTTCTAATATGTTATTGGACCCCTAGATCTCGAATGTGATGGTTTCAAATTCGTAAAGGGTGTCTGGGAACCCCCAGTGTGGGCAGGGTACCCCCTAGAAATGAACAGAATACATAAGAGAAGTGAAGCAAGAAATCGGATTCGGAGGATTGAGAAAGAAAAAAGGAGTGGAGAAGGACTGAATAAGAGAGCCAGAGTTGACAGTCTGGCCACCGGTGTTGGCTCCGGTGCTTGCACCGTCCAGTTGCCGAGTTAAATAAATAGTCGTCTAGTCCCATATTAGTATCAAAATATATGTTTATAAGAACGTAGAACTCGAATATGAGGGTTGTAAGTTCGTAAATAAATAAATAAATAAATAAATAAATAAATAAATAAATAAATAAATAAATAAATAAATAAATAAATAAATAAATAAATAAATAAATAAATAAATAAATAATAAAATAATAAAATAAATAAATAAATAAATAAATAAATAAAAAAATAAATAAATAAATAAATAAGTAAATAAGTAAATAAATAAATAAATAAACAAAAAAAAAATAAAAAATAAAAAAAAATAAAAAAAAAAAAAAAAAAAAAAAAAAATAAAAAAAAAAATTTAAATTTTTTATTCTTTTATTTTATAACTTAAAAAATTGAGTTTTTACACACCCCAAAAGCAGTAAATCGGTAAATCAAGCTAAAACTCCCCTCCAAACCCTGAACTGTTGAGCTATTGATATATTGATCTATTGACATATGGATTCAAGTCATATTTCGAGTGTCATTTTAGATAAGCATAACATAGAAATAAGTTCTTTTATACTGACCAACGTATATATGCTAATGCGACAAAGTTTGCACATCAATAATGCTAACATGTCATAATCTGAACTAAGAATATATTGTTCAGTGACAAACCTAATACGCTTTAAGCACGAATAAACTGTTAACATTAACAAAGTTCCATACTTAACAACAGTAAAGTAACAAATATTGAGCGCAGAACGTAACCTACTCACACTTTGTCTAACATACATGGTATTTTTACATTAACAGTAATATTTAACAAATTTTATCATAACCTTGTCTAATTATCATACTGATCAATGAATATATGCTAACGTAACAAAGTTTCCACATCAATAAAGCAAACATAGCATCAACTGAACTACGAATATAATGTACAACGACAAAACCTAACATACCTTATGCGTGAATAAACTGTTAACATTAACAAAGATCCACACATAACAACAGTAAAGTACTAATAGCCATTACAAAAACCTAAACCATATTCACCACTTTCATCAAACATATCTCAAAACTATCTTTTGTAAATTTTACATCTAACATAGTAACATTTAACAAAAACATTTATCATAACCTAACCTAATTATCATACTGACCAACGAATATATGCTAAAGCGACAAAGTTTTCACATCAATAATGCTAACATGTCATAATCTGAACTAAGGATATAATGTACAATGACAAACCTACCACGCTTTAAGCACGAATAAACTGCTAACATTACAAAGTTCCTACTTAAACAACAGTAAAGTAACTAACATATCCAAAAACGTAACTATTCATACTTTTTCAAATATATCTCTAACATAGCAATGTTTAATTTTAGATTAAACATCGGTAAATATTTAACAAAATTATCATAAACCTTGTCTAATTATCATTACTGGTCAAAAAATATAGGCTAACGTAACAAATGTTTCACATTTAATAGAGCTTACATAGCATCATCTGAACTAAGAATATAATCCACAACGATAAACCTAATACACCTTAAACATGAATAAAACTGTTAACGTTAACAAAGTTTCCACACTTAACAACAGTAAAGTAACTAACACTTGAGCGCAGAACGTAAACCTACTCAACTTTTTCTAAACATTATCATGGATATTTTACATCAACACAGTAATATTGTAACAAATATTTATCATAACCATTGTCTAATTGTCATACTGATCAATGAATACATATGTTAAGGTAACAAAGGTTTTCACATCAATAAAGCAACATAGATCAACTGAACTACGATTATAATGTTACAATGACAAAACCTAACATACTTTACGCCGCTCAAATAAACTGCTAACAATAACAAAGTTCCATACTTTAACAACAGAAAAGTACTACAATGCATACAAAACGAACAGGTACGAAGCTGATGCGGTAAATATTCATTTAACAAAACAGTATCGCGCTGTGTTTGTTTATTTATTTTATTTATTTTATTTATTTCATAATTTCATTTCTTTAAAATTTTTTGTTTTTAAAAAACCTTTTATTTATTTTTAATTTCATTTCTTTAATTAAACTTTTTGGTTTTAAAAAACTTTTATTTATTATAATTTATTTTCTTTAAAACTTTTTGGTATTTAAAAGAATTTTTACTGATGAATTTTATTTCTTCAATAACTTTTTGTTTTTAAAAAATTTATTTACAGTTTAATTGTAATTCTTTAAAACTTTTGTTTTTCACTAAAATTTTATTGCTTTTTTATTGTTTATAACGTAAAAAAATTACATTTTTACATACACTAAAGCAGTAAATCAGTGAATCAGTAAATCAAGGCCAACCAATCCCCTCCCCCTCCCATCCCAACCCTGATTCTTTTGAGGTATTAATCTATTTGTTCTATTGATCTGTTGATTCAATCATATTTCGAGGGTCATTTTGTGATTAAACATAGCATAAAAATATGTTCTTTTCTATACCAACCCTTCGAAATATTATGTTTGAC
>JABUQX010059834.1:0-5000 GCA_015478945.1 Trachelipus rathkii | reverse complement strand
TATTACTGGATATATTCCTAGTATTCAAATATAAAGGTAAATAAGAATTCATTTGTATATCATTATTAGAGGTTAATTTGAATAAACCTTTCTTATGCGTTTTTCTTTTTTTTTTTTTTTTTTTTGTAAAATAATAAAATATAACCTTTTTTTTTTTTATTTTTTTTTATATTATAATATACCCTCTTTTTTTGCTTTGAGTGTTAATGTAAAACTCCACAAAATAATACATAAATAATTAATTTACCAGTTTTTGAGTTACCCTAGAAAATTTGTCATTAAGAATGAAAGAAAAATTTAGTTAAGGAATTTAAAATATGTTGTTTAGCACATGTGTATAACATTTCAGTAGTGATTTTTGCCTTTGAAATCTATTAAAACCATTAAAAACTACTTTAAAACCATCAAAATAGCATAAAAACCAAAAACAAAAAAAAACATTGGTTTATTTGTTTTTTTAAAAAACCCAATGTTTTTTTGTTTTGTTTTTTTAAAAACATGGTTTTTTCCAACCCTATAATATATATATAGCGTAATATATATATATATATATAATATATATATATATATATATAATATATATAGTATATATAATATATATATTATATAATAGATATATATATATATATAGATAGGTATATAATAATTATTATATATATATTATTATATAATATATTTTAGGTATATATAGTATCATATTATGATTAGTCATATACCTATATATATATATATTTGCTGCGGAAGTATTAATTTCTCTTGTTTTAGTATATTTAACGTACAATAGTTGCGGTTGCGAATTGCGGTTGCGACCGCAATTCCCGGTCTACCGCAATTGCGTTTGCGGTTGCGATCGCAATTATTTTTTATGAATTGCGATTGCGATTGCGCAGCAATTAATTTTGGGTTTCGGGCCCAACACTGTATATATATATATTTGCAATATCTCCCATAGTTCCAACAATCCCCTCCGCTTCTCGAACTTCCAGATCCTCTGCTCAATAGTCGACTTGCAAGCGTACATCCGTGGGATTTTTGATGAGACAAGCATGGAAGTGGTACAAATCTCTTAGTTATGACATGGAGAATCAGTAATTGGATGGTGGACAGTAGCCACTAGTGGCAGATTAATCTTATACTCAAAAAACAAAATGGCCACCGCTCTGCCGTACATGATATTGGTTTTTTATATTTATCTCGTAAAATACAGTATTTACGACAAAGAGAGCTACCTATAAATAAAAGTATTCAATATTAAACTCTCCACAAAACATGCTCTTAGGATATTTTGTGTACGACTGACTTCTAACATAGATATTCGGCTTTTAAATAAAGAATTAACTCAGATGCTTGAAATCTCCAATTTACTCACCAATATCATTTTTTTTCTTAAATTTGTACTTGTAATTTATGTATTTAAAATTTGTATACATTCAATATTAAGCTAATATAATTATTTTTATGTTACAGATAACTTGGAGAAGTAACCAGAAAAAAGTTAATAATGGATGCTGCATATCAGTGTAGTTTGGCGAAGAAAAGGAAGACAATCAATATTCCTAGTTGTCTCCTCTGTACCTCGTCATCGTCTGAAAAACTAGTATCTCATCCATCTAGTGATACTTGCAAGAAACATGTGGTTTGCATAGCTGAAAGACAATGTTATGGTGATGAACAATGCGGAAATATTGTAAACCAATTTGATGATGATGATTTAGTGTTGCCTCTATGAAAAAACAAAATATTGCATGACATAGGTCGTGTTATCAACGTATAACCCATAAAAAGCATATTGAACTATTAAAAAAGAAACATGAGGAAAGATTAAATTAGACATTGGAAGAGGCTATGCTTCAACATCTGAAAGTTGTTCTATCAAATTAACAAGATCTCAAACAAGAGACTACAAAAAAGAACAATGTTGTTTTTTTTTGTTTTTGTTTTTTTGTGACAAGCCAGGTTCTAGAAGAGTTTGTTTGAGAGTGTGTGTGTGTGTGTGTTTGACAAACCAGGATCTAGAAGAGTTAAATTAAGAAAAGTATCGACTAATAATACTTAAAAATTTTGCGCCATGCTGTAGAACTAAATAATGATGAAATTGTGCGAGTACGGCTTAGTGAAGCTGTAGACCCAAATGACGCTCAATCAATTGACATGATGTGCCACACTAAATGTTGGGCAAAAAATGTCACTAACATCCTCAGACCGAAGAATACGGACACAAATCAGAATAATTATTTTGCTACAATGGCAGCATGTGTAGAGTTTATAAATATAGTGGAGCAGGAACTGACTTCAGAAAAAATATTCGGCTTGGATGTCCTGGAAAAAACGTATTTAAATATTTGTTCTTCAAACAATGCACAACATAATGCTACGACACGCAAGAAACTTAAAGTTTTCACTGAAACAAAACTATCAGACAAAGACATTGAATTCTCTTGTCCAAACCATGCAAACAAAGCGCAAAGATTTTCAATAAAATGCAAAAGAGTCAAACTTATTGCTGAAGCTGAAAGTTGTGGCGATGAAATGATGAGAAAATTGAATGAATTGCTTGAATCTGAAAGCATCATATGAAAACAAATTTTTAAAGCAAAATCATGGAAATTTGGTTGTTTTATTCCAGAAAGTCTCGCAGAAATCGTTCCACAGGAAATTGAAATGTTCTTTAAATGGTGTATCGCAGGAAAAAATACCATTAATGAAAATCAAATAACAAAGAACGAAGATGTACCTAGACGAGCAAGCAATATGTCACAGATGCTCATATCAAACTGTCTTTCTCGAAGACAAGTAGGGAACAAAAAAAATTTAAATTTCCATCAAAGTCGAGACCTACCTCTTCAAGTGGCTTGTGGCTTAACCATTCATAATACAACTTGAAGTTAGTCTTTGAACAAACTCATGTACAACGTTAGGTGCGGTATTGATTACTCAAGAGTCCTGAGAATTGAAACAGACACTGCAAGAACTGCGGCTAATGGGATTATTAGCAATGATGGCGTGTACATACCACCAGATTTGGTTACTGACAGGTTTATACATTGTGCTATGGACAATATTGACTTTTGTGAAGACACCATTGACGGAAGAAGGACATTTCATTGGACGTCTGTAACTGTTTACCAAGATGTAAAAGAGTCTGATCGACATGCTCCAATATCATTGGCCTCATCAAATAATTTGTCATTACCATATCTTGAAGATGCCTTACCAAAAATCCTTTCTTGTACAAAACCTACGAACTGGAATACATGTTATCCAGAAACTGTCGTTTCCAACATTATCAAACAATATGGTGAATTACTTCACAAAGCAATATGTTTTGACAGTGTTTGGTTCCTATTACGAAGATCCATATTGAATCGTAATGATATATCTATCTCCTCTCCCACATGGATTGGGTATAACAGCTATTTAGGAGATGTCAAATGTGTTTCCAGAGTTTCCTTGCTGCCAGTAATTCCAGAGCCTAAATAAAAACTTACAAAACATAGCAGTAAATGTAGAATAAAAAACTAAACGAATCCTTGAATGATATATAATTAGATGATAAAGATTATGAATAAACACGTAAGAAATAAAAATAAAATATTTACTCGTGCTGAGCGACCATTGAACACATTTAACCTCTTTAACTTTCATTAAAGAAAATATGATACTTGAAGAAATTAAAAGATTTGTGAGTTCTAGGAAATCAGTGGAACCAGTCTTCAAGATGGCGTGTTCATATATGGATATGGTACAGTCTATGTTGTGCTTTATCAGATCTGTTAGAACATCTGATTGGAATCTCAGCCTGGCTTCTCTTCATGACTTTCTGAAATATTTCTTTGCTCTTAATAGACTAAATTATGCACGTATGATTTCACTGTATCTTGCTGAGATGGATGTATTACAATCAACAGATCCAGATATCTGGAAAAACTTCATAGAGGGAAAATGGGTTGTCAATCGTAATGTTGTACCCTTCTGTGCCCTAGGTGCAGATGAAGCCTTAGAGCACCAAATCCGAAAATTGAAAGTGCATGGAAGACTGGTATGTTTTACACAAAATGATAATGCCAGAAATCGTTTCTTCCTCGTAAATCCCGAACTGAACAGAATTTCAAATGAGACGGGAATGTTGCTTGTGATGAAAAATGTTGGACAGACAAAACACCACGGGCTTCTAGATACTGCCCAAAAACGCCAGGATCGCAATGTCTTGAAACTCAAAGATGCATTTATAAATTCTACCAACCCTTTTCATTGTAAAAACCAGCAACTAACTCATATTCTTTTTCAAAGAGGACGTGCAAGATTTTGTAAGTAAGATAGAAGAAGTGAGTCAAAAGTTGGAGGAATCTTTTATGGCAGAGCGTGTAAATAGCAACAAAACACAATTTTGGTCTCCAATGAAGAAATATTCCCAAACTTGTTAAAAGCGTCAAACAAAAAAATGCTTAAAATTGTCCTGTGCGGCCTAAAGACAAAATTTGTTATCTATGGGAGCATATCTCGCGCTTTATGTCTAGTCTCCTATTTGCACCTAGCATCTTCAGAGCAAGAGTATGATATTGACGCTAAAGTTCCAATCTAAGCATCGAACAATTGTTTCACCCTTCCCACATATCATGGTGGTTGTGTCTAGTGATGGAAAAGACGCAATCACTTGGTTCTACTAACATCCAAATCTAGCAGTCGACTTTTGGACTCATTGCCATCAGACAGTGAAGCAAACATTGATGGCAGCTCTCAACCACCCCTTATCACATCCAAACAGTAGACTCACAAAAGGATTGAATATAGACGAAAATCGTCACGATAATATACTGCACAAAAATATTGTGAATGGAATGGCATCTACTGCACTAACATACTAATAAAGATATCACAAGTAAGAAACATCTCTAATAGATCTAGAAATGGCAACTTAAGCCAAGTGGATATTGGGTGTATCAAATATCAGTGCCATACAATTCCATAATGTATATGACTCGTGTCATTTTGACACGTCT
>JABUQX010059833.1:22500-26995 GCA_015478945.1 Trachelipus rathkii | reverse complement strand
AGATAGGCCTTCGATTTTGAGAATTTTCATTTTGAAAGTATTGATTCAGATCGTGTTGGCGATTCCTGTATGTGGATACATTAACATTAGGTAGTAGGAGATTCCTTTCTTGAAGCCTTGATGCCAAAAGCTCTGATTTGACTTTAGGTAGGTCTAGGTCTCGAATTAAATCATTTAATCCAGCTTGACAAAACAATTTTGGCTGACAAGATTCTTGAGTGTCAATCACAAAATCCGGATCATTTGATGAGGAAGGACAAGGTGGTTCCTCACTTCCACAATCCTCAGCTACGTCTGACTCCAGATTGTAGTGTACTGGAGGAATTGGTATGGGCAAACCGTCTGCATGGGGTACTGGTAGGATGGCTGACGGGATTTTAGGGTACTTTACAGTCGCCTTTTTTTTCTTGACATGCCATGACTGACGGGAGGTATCATGCAGAAATAGCAATCGTTTACATGATTTGAGGGCTCCCTCCAAATCATTGGAATGGCAAAAGGCATAGAATGTATTGTTTTGTTCATCCATCCGCGTAGGCGCACAGCACATGTATTGCAGACAATGTGCGGAGCCCAGTGCTTGTCCTGGTCTCCTAACTGGATACCGAAATATGCGCGATATGCAGCCTTTATGATTGGAGTAATCCGACGTTTTTGGTCAGAAAAAGTAACCAGACCACACACGTAACAGAAACTGTCCGCCGAATTTTTACAATGCCGTGGCATTCTCGTTATTTTAAATCTCAAAATTGATATCACTAAACTGAATGTTATTTCTGAAATATATATATATATATATATATATATATATATATATATATATATATATATATATATATATATATATATATATATATATATACTATATCTGAAATATATATATATATATATATATATATATATAACAAGAAAATACACAGCATTCCACATGTTAGCACAGACGACCAACTAACTGTAGGTTCCCAATTGCTGTCTGTACATTTGTAACGTTGCCATGCCTCAACATATGCCGAAGGGTTATATATTTACATTTTGTATTAAAAGGTAATATATGTATTACATTACTTTACATAGATTCTTTTAATATAATACATTAATCATAACTATTATGTGCTTCTATTCCTAATAATAAAGTAACAATTATGATTCGTCACAGAAATATTCCAAACCAACCACCAAATTCCATAACTGGCAATATCTGGACACGACGAGCTAATTCGAAATTTTCAAGGTCATTTACGTTTTTTCAATGTTGAAATGATTAGAAAATAACAATTTTGAATTCGGAAAATTTTTCACTGTTGACCTGTGATAATTAGAGATGAGGGTGGCAGGAAATGGTGTCAGAATGATGAAGAATGGAGGTGAGTGGAGGTTGCCTTACCTATTATATGCGGATGATTTGGTTTTGTGTGGTGAATCTGAAGAGAGTTTGAGAGGATTGGTAGAGATTTGGCAGGGTGTGTAAAAGGAGGGGTTTAAAAGTTAACGTAGATAAGAGTAAGGTTATGGTTGTGAGTGAGGAGAGTCCTCGCTATGAAGTTATGTTAGAAGGTGAGCAGCTGGAACAAGTGTCTGAGTTTAAATATTTAGAACATATGTTGGATGAAAAAGGAACGGATGATGCAGAGTGTAGTAGGAAAGTTGTGAATAACAGGAAGGTGGCTGGTGCAATGAAACCATTGGTAGATGTAAAGGGACTAAGTATTGAGTACGCTAAGGTCTTACATGAGGGTATTTTGTTACCTGTGTTAATGTATAGTAGTGATAACTAGGGTCTGAAGTAATAAGTATAGATCTAAAGTTCAATGTGTTAAGATGCACAATCTTAGGGGCGTGCTAGGTGTGAGAAGAATTGAAAAAATGAGGAATGAACGTATTAGAGAGTTATGTGGTGTGAAGAAAGGGGTATATGAGAGAATAAATGAAAGTAAGCTGAGATGGTTTGGTCATGTGGAAAATATTAATGATAGTCAGTAGGTTGTGGTTGATGGTGGTGAGTGTGTTGGGAGTCGACAGGTTGGGAAACCAAAGGAAAAATGGATTGAATCAGTAGAGGAATTTCTGGAGGAGAGAAATGTGAGTTTGGCAGAAAAAGAATAAAGGAGCATAACAGGAGTGAATGGCGAGGTTTGTGAGGGGGTATGGTTGTGGCCCACCTGGGCAAGGGGATCAACCCTACACTTGACGATATGCCACAGTGTGTGTCAGTCTCGGCCCCGTGAAGCTCTAGGGTGGATTTTCTGACTCCGACGAATTTTCACTAATAGGCATAGAGGGGGCGATAAGGCTGGGCTTTCATTTCGACTTATATCATATTCTTCTACTATTTTACTTTTTCCGGCGCATTTCACGAGCCTTACCCCCAGTCTTGGGGAAAAAAAGGTAGATGATGATTATGATATATATATATATATATATATAGAAAAAACCAATTATATATATATATATATATATATATATATATCTCCTATATATATATATATATATATATATATATATATATATATATATTATATATATATATATATATATATATATATATTGATAAGGAAATCGTTTAGCAGGTTTTTCGTAACAGAAGTAAAAATTTAAATGTAAAAAAACACAATAACAAATAAAGAATATGACATGTTTAATTGTAAGCACTTTCTATTTTAACATCTGATATACCATAGCTTCCAATTTTTTAGCAACACATTTAACTTATGTGAAAATATTGCAATATTTTTTAAATTTTTTTACTAAAAAATGAAAGGAAATTTATGCACCTGGTATACTACATCGTACGATAAGGATTTCCTTGCCTTTAATCTTCTGGAATCAGAAATTTTCTGCAAAAAATCTGTCATTTGCTTTAGCTCTACAGTGATCATGCTCGTGCTTGAACACATTTTCGAGCCTCTTGGAAAATACTTCTAAGGAGTAAAAACAAGGAATGAAGTTTGTTTCATAAAGAATATTGTATAACAGTAAGCACAACATATAACACACACTTGAGTAATACCGATTTACCTTTAAGAGGAGGCTGTATAAAATTTTACGCTCTCCGTAGATCTTAAAGAAAACTTGGATTTTTTGAAGTGTAACTTTAATATATTAATCCTGAAAGTTTGAAAGAAATCAGTCGACTGGTTTGAAATTTAGGGGGGGGGAACCCCAAGTTCTGAATTTCTTCCCTATTTCACTAAAAAGCTCATAAAAGTATCATTTTTCAAGATATTTCAAAAATAATTTCACTAAAGTACGTGAATATAATGTAGTAATAAAGAAATAATCATTTACCTTTCATATTATAAAAAATAAAAAAAGGTATGGCAATTTCTTCAATTTTTTTCAAAATTTAAAATTTTTTTTTTTTACTTCAATCAGACATATCACTAATATGAATCGATAACTTTTAATAAAACTTTGTGTACATCTTCAAGGGTCAATATGGAAGGTTTCTGGAAAGTTTTATCGATATACACGGACAACTTTTATTTTAATGATTTTTTATCTCAGTTGATATGGGAAATTTTTTTTTTGAGAAAAACGAAAAAACAAAAACTTGACTTCAATCAGACATATCACTAATATGAATCAATAACTTTTAATAAAACTTTGTGTACATCTTGAAGGGTCAATATGGAAGGTTTCTGGAAAGTTTTATCGATATACACGGACAACTTTTTTTTTAATGATTTTTTATCTCAGTTGATATGGGAAAAAATAAATTTTGAGAAAAACGCAAAAACAAAAACTTGAAATTTATTCCCTTTTACAGAATGTAAAAAAAATTTATACCCCTTTTATATATATATATATATATATATATATAATATATATATATATATATATATATATATATAAATATATATATATATCTTTTTTATATATATATATATATATATATATATATATATATATATATATATATATATATATATATATATATATATATATATATATATATATATATATATATACTGCTTATATATATATACTCCTTATATATATATATATATATATATAATAATAATAATAATAATAATAATAATAATAATAATAATAATAATAATAATAATAATAATAATAATAATAATAATAATAATAATAATAATAAAAATTCTTTAAAAAAATTATACTTTGACTCCGGCTCCGGCTCCGGCTCCGGCTCCGGCTCCAGCTAAATTCAAAATTGCTCAGATCCAACTTCCTGCAAAATCATTTTCACATTCAAAAAAAATTCTTTAAATAAATTATACTTTGACTCCGGCTCCGGCTCCGGCTCCGGATCTGACTCCGGCTCTAGCTAAATTCAAAGTTGCTCAGCTCCAACTTCCTGCAAAATTATTTTCACATAGGAAAAAAATCTTTAAAAAAATTCTACTGACTTCGGCTCCGGCTCCGCTCCGGCTCTGGCTCCGCTCCGGCTCCGGCTCCGACTCAATTTCAATTTTTATCTAAGACTTCAGGCATATGAATTTTTACTTCCCAAAAAAATTAAAAAAAA
>JABUQX010059833.1:0-2500 GCA_015478945.1 Trachelipus rathkii | reverse complement strand
GTACAGCGGACAGAGGTGAATGAGCAGGTTAACATCAAAAGCTGAGGATGTTTATTAGTGTGACGGTGTTATGTGTTGTGTGTTTTTTTTGAAATAAAATCTTCCAGTGTTTTTAGATGAGAGGGAGAGATATGTCCAAGTAAGGCTTAAGCTGTTTGGATAACCAAGAAGATAATTTGTAAGCTACGGAGTTTGTGTTAGAAATGATAGGTCGTAGAGGGTTTATTTTGTTTATACAATAGGTATAAAAAATATTAGATAGAATTTTGGTGATGCCATAAAATTGTGAAAGACGAGGGAGTCTAGGTTTTAAGTCAGACAGAAGGTTTGGAAAATCTTTAGTGATCTGTTGTTTAACTCTTTTGGCCTTGAACATTGTCTTGTGGCGAGTATTTTTGAGAGTGGTATTTGTTACTGCTAGGAGTGTTATGTGAGTTGTTATCGTTAAGCAGAAATATTGCATTGGAGATATAGGATATACTGTAGAATCACTTCGACTAAGTTTTGGACCTTTTATCTGAACTCGAGGTAACGTATAATATCTTGATTATCTTTCAGCGAGACTAAGTCGCATGTTGGAATTTTTCTAGGTAAGTAATGTACGATGTGTCCTGTATGATGATAATAGTGCGCATCTCAATTAATAAAACCTTTGATAAAATTCAATAGTTACTATATATTAAGCTAGAATAGTAGAGTCCTGTATTATCCAATAAGTTGCAACAAAGTCCTATTAACTACCCTCGCTCTTTCGACAGAGAAATCTCTATGCATTCCAAAAATCCATGAAAACAGAAAAATATCACTACGATCCTATTCCATTCTCTTTACCACAAAACTCCGTTAGCTTACAAAGTTATCTTCCTTGGTTATCCAAACAGCTTAAGCTTGTACATTGAACGAGTATTCCTCCTTACATCTAAACTCAGGGCTGAGAAATTTGTTTATTCACAAATAATACACAACACATAATCACCTCACACTACAAAACCCTCATGCGGAGTACCTTCTATATTTACCTCATTGTACCTCAGTGACCCATACACCATCTCTCCTTAGTGTAGAAAAGGTCATTATTGTTTACCGAAAAACACGCGTGTACACTCTGGAATTACCTTTCCTATTTACGTTAAACAATTAATACTTACTCTCTCTTTTGAAACATCAAACTTTTTCATTTTAATAACCATACTAATTTACAAACAAAATTCAGGGACTAAGTATGGGTTCTTCCCTCATTTCTCCTATCTCAGCTACCTTTTCATGAACTGTACTAGAAATATTTTTTCATACTTAATCACCCTCTTCCTCTTTAACACAACATGGCTTCGTTATGTTATTGATATTTTTCAGTCTCACACCGTTTAACCAATAAACCCCACTCTGCATAATTAATTTCTCATACAACTCAATCCATCCTAACTATTAAAATGAACAATGGAACGTCATCTCAACAACAATTACCTTACTCTATTCCCTTGACACCCCTCCTTACCTGGATACAGTCCCAATTTTGCTTTACTCAGTGCTTATCGCAAACCAACTTTTTAACCCTTCATACTTAATTCATTGGTTATTCTTACCCACTTTCCACCAACACAAAATCAGGTGTTTAAACTTCCCTTTTTCTTCAACCCTCCGATTTGCTCTCCTCCTTTCTCTTACAAAATGAATATCAACTATATAAACACCAAACTACTCATACCCCCTAAAAAACATTAATATCTCACTCACTCAAAAACAAGCAAAAAAGAAACTTCTATATTCCCCACCTAACCACTTCCCCCCAATTAAACATTCTTATTTTCTTATTATTACCATCCCTCTAATACCCCTCTATATCAAAATCATAAATCCTTACCTAACATCTTTATAGACTAACCACTTCCGAACATCTTCTCTAAAAACGTATTTATTAAACTTTCCCAACTCACACTACTTCAAATATATAATATCACAATGAGATGTATATTTAACAGATTCCTTGTTTTTACTGTACCTCCACTTATATTGGCGAAACTAGATGATTTTTACTAGAAGCAAATACCAACACAAATTATGACCTCACTGTCTGACTCACAATTACTCGCAACTCACATACACAGAACCCAATCAATCACAAATATTAACATTAATGGCATGACACCCATTTTACAAAGTACTATACCCCACCCAACCGTTAAATATCTCTATTTGAATCCCATCTCTGTATTAAAAAAACTTTCTCTCTACAATTTTAACAAACAAACAGAGATTACTTGATGATCACAAATCTAGACAACTCCCACCATCATTATAGAACAACAAATTTTGAACACCACACTATTTTTCAGAACTCAGAATCACAAAAACTAAGTTTTAACCTTAAATCTGATTCTTAATTATTTTAACTTTTTTTTAACATAACAATCTTTATTTAAATATTTATTTTTATTTCTCTTCAATTCACAGCGTCTGAAAGAGGATCCCAGTAATTCAGTAAGGATCGAAAGCTAACGCT
>JABUQX010059832.1:0-32884 GCA_015478945.1 Trachelipus rathkii | reverse complement strand
GCAACATGAAGCCCTCTCCGGAATTATAAAAGACACCCTATAAAAAATTCACACCTTTCGGACCTTAGATAGCAGCATGTACATCTGTGGTAATGCGACTGTCCTTCGACACGGACCGTATATGAAATGTTACACAGACGGAAGACCTGCATCTCTCTGTACTCGACCTTTTTGACGACCTCTACGACATAGCCAACCATACGTGTCAATCAGGATAAATGTTGCCAGGACAGGTTTAAATACTTGAAGAATACGCCTAAAGATAGTTAATGATATCGCGACCTCTGATGATTCTTACTGCAGACCTCAGCATTAACGCCTAATATTAAACCATCTCTTAGAAGAGGAAAAGGTTTACGCCTAGGACTAAGTTCTCTCTTTGGTTCGAAGTCTACAAGTTCACCCATCAACTGTTAGTTTGCGTCTATCCTTGAAGCGTCCTCAACTCATTTGAAATGACAGAAGTACGCAACCCGGTTACTTTTTGGAATTAATTAAAGATGAATGAAAGAGGAAAAATAAAGTAAAGCGTGGTTTTAAAATATGAACCTCGGCGTGTTTAGGGTCCAAGTGTCTTGCCTATTTAAAAAACGAAGTAAAAGGTCTGAAAGTTTTGAGAAAGGCAATAGCGCTGCTTTGCATCACTTCACATCCACAGTAGCCCTACGTGCCGACCTCAAGCAGCATCTGGATTTCCGTTTTATCACTAGAGGGCAAAAGAAAACAGATTCACTGTTCACAATAAGTTGATTTTCTTTGAACTTAAATTGTATACTGACAAATCATTATATTGAAACCTGTATTTTTTAAAGCTATAATATGTCAAGCTGTGATAAAAAACATGTTTACCCTGTGAACCCTTTAATTATCCAATTTATGTTGCAGCTGCTATGATGTATTACTTTCGTTATAATGGTTTTAAATGAACTGTCATGTAGTTTAATAAACTTGTAATCATAGATTGATGGCTAAAAATTTGCTATGCGAATGGATTTTTATAGTTCTTTAATAGTTTAAAGTAAACTGCTTATTTCGAAAAATGAAAGAAACGCGAATAATTTTGGGACTTCACCCTTACTTTTGTTCGGATTATCAGAAACTTACAAAAATTCGTACATTTTTTTATTATAAAATAACTAATGTTTACGTATTTAACAGTAAGAACTCGTAATGTGTTTTATTCTTACCATTAAAATAAAAAAACATAAAAAGTATTAAAACAAAAAATTAAAAAATCAGAATAAAAAAAAAACTGAATTAAACTTAAAAAGTTAATTTAAAACAAAAATAAAAAAATTTAAAAGAAAAACCATCATGTAATGTTAATAAATATATGAGTTCAAAACAGTTCTAAAGCAGAAAGTAAGCCCACATATGTAAAGCAGAAAGTTTTAAAGCAGGTAAAGCGAAAGTTAAGAGCAAGTTAAAGCATGTAAAACAAAAGCGACTAATTCCCCTAGGTGGTCAGGTAACAACTCTGATTGAATTTATTGATTACTTTGTTTAAGGTATGTACTGTATATGAGTTAAAGCCAGTGTAATAGCAGAAAGAGTTAAAGCAGTACAGCAGAGAGTTAAAGCAGTAAAGCAGAAAGTAGTACGCAGTAAACAGGAGAGTTAAAGCGAGTTAAAGCAGAGAGTATTAAAGCAGTCTAAAGCAGTAAGAGATTAAAAGCGTAAAGCCAGAATGTTTTAAAGCAGAAAGCAAGAATGTTAACGAGCAGTAAACAGAGGAGTTAATAGCCTCAGACGGAGGTTAAAGAGCAGTAAGCATAAAACCAAAAGTTCATACTGAATCCCCTAGCGGCTTAGTAATACCACCTCTTTCTACAACACCGCGCATGTTTTTACCTGCATTTAACGGCTTTACATATTCAAAATGATTTTGTACTGGGTGTTGACAATCACCATACAATCTGTAGGTAAAAATGAGATGACCATAGTATATTTGAAAAGAAATCTTCGAATTTATTTACATTGATATCATATTTTTCTGTTCGCGCCGGGGAAATTTTTGGCGTCGACGGACGCGACCGCAGCGGCGGAACCGGGAGTTATGGCGGCCTGCTCGACGCGGAGCGCACCCCCGCGGCGACGGCCTACGGCGAATATTGCGCCTGCAGGTGCAGCACGCGGTGCATGCGGTGCAATATTTGCGCCTGCGGCGCACGCGCGCGGTTTCGCGGAGGGCTGACCTGTGCGGGGAACGGGCGAACTCTGAACACGTTTGCCGCGGTCACTCGTCTATCAGAATGTGTAGTCTCTTACTTCTACAGAATATAATATTCTCTTATGCTATACAGTGTTAGAAAAAGTACTAAACTCCATCAGTAGGAAGCATTCCTAATGCAGATGTCCAATAACCCAGCCAATTCGATAGCGCCATGAGCTATATTAACCTAGGCGCGGAGGACAACCCATAATTAGGGCGATTCTAGGCTCAGGGGAGCAGAAAAGCTTGAAAAAAAAAAGTGGCAACTCACGTTGGCACCATATTGTGCACCACTTGCACTATGGGCACCACTTGGCACCAATTGGCACTCACTGGTCCTCATTGGCACTCGAGTGGCACTTCACTTGGCTACTCACCTGGGCACTACCTGCGAGCTGTAGCAGATACTCATAGAACACTAAATAGACCATCTTCCTAGTAAACTTCTTACCGGTGATTGGGAACCATCAAAGCCGTCAAGTTAGCGTGGGTCAAAATTCACACAAGTTTCATTTGGCAAAAATTGGCGAAATTCGACTGGTCAAACAAGGTTAAGACATCAAAAAAGGGGCTTAAGTCCCACAGGAAGGAAACAAAAATTGGCCGTGGGTCAAAATTACCACATGGACGACCCAACAAGCGTCGTTGGCATGTGTTTGTACCGTGCAGTTATAAGTGCTAATGTAGTGTCGATTGGGTAAAATGTAAAGTGTTCATGAGGTGAATGTTGTGGTATAACAGTCATATAGTGAAGTGTCTGTCATATAAGTGTAAGTGTGAGTGTGTGTGTGTGTATGTGTGTGGTGTGTGTGTGTGTGTGATGTGGTGTGTGGTGCCGCGCACTGCGCACGTGTGTAGGTGCTTTCAAGTTTTAGCGGATTAGGTCCTACATGGCGTACCATTAGGACGAAAAATATGATGACGGCCGGGGTGGCCACGAGTGGCAATAAATTGAGCTCTGGGCCAAAAACTGACCCATGGTATTACTGGCAAGGTCAAGGCCGACAATATCATGGTCAAACAAGGTTAAGACATCAAAAAAGGGCCCTAAGCCCCAAAGGGAGGACAATAAAATAGCCGTGGGTCAAATTGACCCGAATGACAGACTAAAAATTACGATGAGGTCAAGAATTTACCCCTATCGGCTATCTATCAACTTTGGAGCAATAAGGGGAACGGACAAAAAAGGTGTTAAGGACATCAAAGATATGGCACCCTATAAGCCAAGCATGAAGATCAAAAATTATCCGAGTGGGCAAAAAATGATCCACATGGTCGAAAAAAATTAGGGGGCGCAAAAGGGGGGCAAATACGTTACAACGGTTTGCTAACGCACACTGTTATGCCCGCAACCTGTCTCTCGAAGGGGTTGGCAAAAAAATGAGGGTGTGGCCGAAAAAAATTCAGAGGTTGCGCAAAAAATTAGGGTTGCCAAAGAAATTCAGGGTTCTCAAAAAATTTGGGTTCTCACAAAAATTTGGGTTCTCCAAAAAATTTATGTCTCAAAAAAATTCTGGTTCTCAAAAATTTGGGTTCTCAAAAATCCCGGGTTCTCAAAAAAATCCGGGTTTCTCAACTCCGAACTGACGTTCTCAAAAAAATCCGACGGTGCTCAAAAAAGGTTCAAGGACCCCAAAAGGTCAAGGGTCAGGTAAAAAACAATCAGAGCTCAAAATAAACGTGCATGGTCAACGTGTCAGAGAAAGTCTAAGGGCAGGGTAAAATGGGTTATCATTTTTTTACCCACAGTGAGACCTTCCAAGTATAGGAAATGAATATAGTTTGTTCATTCATTTTTTTTCCCCCACCATTGGCGACAACTATTACGCCACCCCTCTACACTTTTTCGGTTTCATTGAAAGTCGATTTGTCTTTTTATTCTTGTAATTAGCTATGTGCGCCTCTAAAATGAGATTTTTTTTCATTTCAAAATTATTACTTTTTACGAATTAAAATTCTCCATCAGACATTTTATCGAGTTAAATTAAATACTAAATCAATACTATAGACTAAATGACGCAGGCCGTGTGGCGTGTTATGCCGGCGATTACCAGTTCGATGAAGCACTCGCCTCAATATGCGCGCCTGTTGCGGCGAGCGGTGCCGTGTACTCCCCTTACTCGCGTAACAGATTGTGTATATGTGATAATGAATATAAATTATAACTATAGACATTAGAGATTAAGCTTTATTACATATCTTTTTTATTAATGGGAAAGTGAGAAAATGTGTAAAAAAGTCCCTCAAAGTGAAATAATTCTCACGGTAGCATTACCAATCTTCCGATTCATTTTTGATTTATTGCTCACCTGGTTTAATAAAGCCCTATATATATATAATTATAAATAATATATAATAATATATATAAATTAATATATATATTATAAAATACCTAATAAATATATATATTTATATATATATATTATATATATATATTTGTAAATACCCCCTAATATGTATTTTTCCCATGCTAGGATACGATCTGACCCTTGCAGATGAGCGTGCATGTGTTGGACCACTACGCTACGACGAGACAAAAGAGAAACGAATACTTCTCTTCGCAAGAAGAGCAATTACTGATTCCTCCCGCGTCGCACTCGAATTAGGGCCAGAAACAGGGTAAGCGCGCATGGTGAAATAATAATACCAAGACCGGTGGTTATGTATAAGTGAAATGCAAACCCTGCAATCAAATTTGTATTTGTAATACCCCCTAATGTATTTTCACCATGCGAGGATACGATCCTGGACCCTTGCAGATGAGCGTGCATGTGTGTGACCACTACGCTACGACGAGACAAAAGAGTAACCGTGAGTACACCTCTACTGTTCACAAATGAGCATTACTGACGGTCCTCCGACTCGCCACTCGAACGTAGGGCCTAAACAGGTACGCGTCATGGTGATAATAATAATACCAAGACCGTTGGTTATTATTTGTATGAAGTGAATGCAACCTGCAATTCATAATTTGATTATTGTAAATACCCCTAATGTATTTTCACATGCCAGGATACGATCCTGGACCCTGCAAGATTAGCGTGCATGTGTTTGACCACTACGGCTACGACGAGACAAAAGAGAACGAGAATACTTCTACTGTCCAACAGAGCATTACTATATACGTGTTCTTCGCTCGCCACTCGAAACGTAGCGGCCAAACAGGTTACCGCGCATGGTTTAATAATTAATACAACAAGCCGGGGGTCATTATGTACAAGATAAATGCAATACCCTGCAATCAGATATTGGTATTTGTAAATACCCCTAATGTATTTTCACCATGCTAGGATACATTAGGGGGTATTTACAGATAGTCGTGCATGATGTTTCGACCACTACGCTACTACGAGACAAAAGAGAAAACCGAGAATTCTTCTACTGTCCAAGAAGAGCCATTACTACCGGTGCCTCCGCTCGCACTCGACGTAGCCAAACAGCGTACCGGCGGCATGTGGAATAATAATACCAAGACGGGGTTATTATGTATAAGTGAACAATACCCTGCAATCCAATTTGTATTTGTAAATACCCCTAATGTATTTTCACCATGCGAGGATACGATCCTGCCCTTGCAGATGAGCGTGCATGTGTTGACCACTAGCGCTACGACGTGGCGTAGTGGTCAAACACAATGCACGCTCATCTGCAAGGGGTCCAGGAACGAAAAATATCCCTAGCTCCGTAATAAATATATTAGGGACGGTATTTAGCATTATAAAATCTTGACTTTGCAGGGATATGCATTCACCATATACAAATAACCCGCGTCTTGTATTATATTCACCATGCGCTTCGTACCCTGCTTTGGCCCTACTTTCGACCGTGCTGAGCGGCAGGAACTCAGTCCAATGCTCTTCGTGGATCAGTAGAAGTTTCTCGGTTCTCTCTTTTGTCCGTCCGTTATAGCGTGAAGTTGGTCAACACACTCATGCACGCTCATCCTGCAAGCGGTCCAGGATCGTATCCTAGCCTGGTGAAAATACATTAGGTGGTATTTACAAATGACAAATTGATTGCAGGGGTATTGCATTTCATTTTTACATAATAACCCCCGGTCTTAGGTAGTTATTATTCAGCATCGCGTACCCTGTTTCGGCCTACGTATCGCAGTGCGAGCCGGGGAACCGTAGTACTTGCTCTGTCGTTGGACAGTAGAAGTATTCTCGTTGCTCTTTTGTCTCGTGCGTAGCGCTGAAGGTGTCAAAACAACCATCACGCGCGCGAGTGCTGCGAGTGCGCGAGAGTCGGAGTGCGCGGTAAGCAGGGTGAAAATACTTAGGGGGTATTTACAAATACAAATTTGATTTGCAGGGTATTGCAATATATATAATATAGATATATTATATATACTATATATATAGTATATATATATTATAGATATATATATATATACTATATAAATATATTATATATATATTATATATACTTTTATATAATATATATGTAGTAATATATATATGCTATATAGTATATATATATTATATTATAGTATAGTGTATATATATATAATATATTATATATATATAATGGACTATAGACTTAAACGGAACTAGTAACATTAATAACGATAGTAATCCTTAGTTAAAAATATACTTGTGAAAATCCAGTTAGAAGTAGAGCTTATACCTTCCAACGTAAGTGAAATATAATAAAATTCCCACGGTAAAAGGGGTCGTTCTTTTTCCCCCCTTCGATCGACGGAAAAAAAAGCGAAGCCGCATATTTTGACCCTTTTTTTCGAAACAATAAAAGAAAAATTGGTGTTAATTAATTAAATAATAAATAAATAAATTAATTAATAAATGAATAATTAATAAATTATATAAAAAACTAAAAATAAATAATAAATAAATATAAATATATATTATAACAGTATATGGCCCCGCACCGCACCGTACAGGATTACGTACCCCTGCGTCCCCCCCCTTAAGGGGTAGGGGGCGCATGCCCCCCTAAAAATGAAATTGATCGTAGAAGGCTGATATTTGGTGAGTGGATAGTCGGAGTCGGAGTCTGGGACGGAGTTGGAGTCGGATTCGGCTTCGGAGTTCAGGGATTCCCCCCGGAGGGGGTTCCAGGGACCCCCCGGAGGGGGCGCCCCTCCTGAAAAAAGAAGAAATGCATGGAATGCAAAACAGAGGAAGAAAAAAGGAAGATGGGAAACCTGAGAGGAGAAGGATGAGGAAGGAGGAGTCAGAGAAGAAAAGAGTCGGAGAAGGAGTCGACAGAGGATCGACGTTGGCATTTGGCACCGGTGCTGGAGCCGGTGCCCTGGCTAAGTATAATTAAATATTTCGTTTAAGTCACAGATTTTGTATCATCAAAATCATAGTTTTTGATACCTGTACGATCTCGGATATGACGTTATAAATCCTAAAAGGTGTCTTGGACCCCCACGGAGGTGGTCCCGTCCCGACTGAGAAAAAAAAAAATGCATGGATGCAAAACAGAGAAAGAAGGAGAGGAAGAAGGAGGATTCAGAAAAGGAAAGAGAGACGAAGAAGGAGTCTGAGTCAGGAGTACGGGAGTTGGCTCGGTCAACGGTTAAAGAAACATTCCCATGCTAAGTTAATAAATATTCACTAGGTCATTAAAAAACTACACCGAAAGCGAGGCTTATAAAACTATATCTCGAATATGAGGATTGGTAAGTCCGTAAAGGGTGTCTGTGGGTACCCCAACGGAGGGGGTCCCGACTTAAAAAAAAATGCATGGAATGCCAAAATACAGAGAAGAAAGGAAGAAAGGAGGAAGAAAGGAAGGAAGAATAGAGAAGGAGGAAGAGGAATGCGTACCAGGCAACCGGATGCTGGAGGCCTGTCGCTGTGCCGAGTTAATTAAAGCATGCGTTTAATATACAATAGTCATTAACTGTTCACATACTTGCCTTCGTGTTACAGTAATGTACACTTCTGCAGATGCAATTTCTTTCATTAGCAGAGATGACCTTATTCTAAAATGTTGGAAGATGACCATTTTATATTTTCAATCTCATTTTCCTTACAATATAAACGTTTAAAACTAATATATGTTTTTTTGTTTGTTCTTTATCAATTTATTTTTCTAAACTATTGTTTTTTTACCATGAGTTTTATTTGTACATTAATACTGTGGTTACTATATTTTACAAGTTTTATTTACATGCTATCTTTGTGTTTTATTTTTTTCTTTTATATGTATTCAATATTACTTATGTTGTCCTCGAAAGGTAATCTTTTACATTTACACTTTGTGTTTAATTTTGTTATTTTAATTTTAAAATATTTATTTTCTAACTTTTTTTTTTTTATTAAATTTATTTTATCAGAATTTTATTTACATATATTACTGGGTGTTTAATTTTTTTATTTTAATTTTTAATTTTTTTTATTTAAATTTATTTTTCGTACCATTTATTTTTTCAAATTATTTATTTTGTATTTCTTTTCTTTAAAACTTTTTGTTTAATAAAAATCTTTATCGTTATAGCTAAGATAAAATTCTGCATTTACATACCTTAAAGCAGGTAATCAGTTAAATCAAACCACCCACCCCCCTCCCTACCCTTCGGTCCATCTGTGATCTATTGATCTATTGAGCTATTGATTCTATTTGATCTATTGATCTATTGATCTTTGATCTATTGATTAAAGTCATATTTTGTATAAATAACACAAAAAACTTTTATTTTATTTTTGTTTGTTTCTTTAAAACTTTTTGTTTTTAATTAAAAAATTTATGTCTTTTAGGTTTATAACTTACATAAATTACGTTTTTTACATACCCTAAATCAGTAATCAGTAAATCAGTTAATCAAATCCACCCAACCTACACTTCTGTCACAGGCTATTAATCTATTGATCTATGATCTAATTGATTATTGTGATTCTATTGATTTTAAGTGATACTTTGTTTAAACATAACACAAAACTTGTATGATTTTTGTTTTTTTCTTAAACATTTTTGTTACTAAAAATTATTCTTTTTATGTTTATAACTTGTAAAAAATTGCGATTTTTTACATACTCCCTAAATCAAATAAATCAGTAAATCAGTTGTAATCAAACCACCCACCCCACCCTGCCTACCCTTCCATGATAGCGTGATCCATTGATCTAATGATGAATGCTAATGGTTCAAGTCACATAAGTATCTTTTTGGTGTAGACATAACAAAAATAAATTCTTTGCTGTAGTTGTGTTGTTGAATTGTCGCGTTTGTTGTTGCATTTGTAAAATGCTTTTTCCTGTCAGTTGTTGTACTAGTCTTACATTAATTTTATAACTTCTGCTACGTTTGTTCCTGAACAGTTAGAGATTAGGTATTTTCATGCTTGTTGATTACCTTACTACTTCTCACGAGACTGTTATATACTCTCATCCAAATACTAGAGTCCTCCTATTTATGGACTTTCAATGCACACAACCGAAGATTTTGTGTTCCTCTATACTGTATTTAGGTGGATGGAAGCCGAAAATCAAGTATTCTAACAATCTGGAACAACTAATTATAAGAACCTTCACACATCCTATCTCGCCAACGATTCTATCACACTTTGTACCTAGTTTCACCACTAGTCCTTTCTCTTTTATAAACACCACCTTACGCTCCTATCGGTAGATCTGACCACAACCATAAATTTTAATTGTTAATACATTTCTCTCCAACATCTCCATCTTGCCCTATTTGGTTTTTCTGGCTTTGATCGGGCCGATTGGGGCATTGCGTTGCTTCTACGCTAATTAACTATAATTGAAGGCTTTGACTCTGAAGACGCTGCAGCTTCTGCCGATAAAGTTGGAACTCTAATTGTTGATAAGAGAGCAGGTTCATTCCTTCTTGACTAAATCTTTTCTCCTCAAAAAGCACGTATTCAATCGGCTTTGTTCTCTCCATTCCACCAGAGACAGTGCGATCGGGAGAGGGAAAATTCTTCGTTTTCTATCACTTCTTGCCATTTTCATTAGCTAGAAATCGATGCAGGTGACATCTGGAGACCAAACGACTTTCATTTAAGACGAAATTCTCTGACCTCCTTGGTCTCCTACGTGACCAAAAAAGAACTTCTTGCCCTCGGCCTGCTTGCCAAAGACACATCTCTAACAACTTCTGGTAAATCTACCTTTTCCTATCCGCTTAATGCGCTCAAGGATTCTGATGTAATACTCCAACTGAAAAGCCAATCATCTCTTAGGTCCAATTTTCCTCTTAACTCACACCCTACGATATTCTGGTCATTCCTGGCTTCTCTCCCTCCTATCCTCTCTCAGGTGTCCTATGCCTTTACCTGTAATTTCATTTGAACGGTGCATGGCTCCTGAAATCTATGACTTTAGCGAAGGACGGGTGGCTCCGGAATGGGCAATTCCTCTCCAGTTTTGAGAAGTGTGCTTCACGTGCGACCCGCCCCCTCGTTCAACTATATCTAATGCCTCAAAACTAGCACTTTCCCCCAGTGATGGAAGCGCTCATATGTCCAACCTATTACTAAAAAGAGATGCGCGCCTATCCTTTCAATATGCCCCCATATACATCTAAATGGCATGTCTTCTAAGATTCTTTAACCCTTCTTATACTCTCACTTAGATCATCTGAATTCTCATCCCTTTCTCCGCATGCCAGTACGGCTTTTCGGCCTCGGATCTACTGGCTCCTAGTTAAAGCAGATTTATGGTTTTCCTCCCTTAGAAACTACGGAAGACTTGTGTGTTGCGACTTGACATAGTCCAAGCATTGTCCGAGTTATGGCGAGTCGCTGCTCTCCAAAGCTTCCCTCCTTTGTTTCCATTCTCCTTTGCTTACTAGTCTACTTTTCAAATACTCAAGTCGCTGATTGTTGATGACTCTTCTGTCAATATGGTGTCTCATGTCATTTATCTCCTACTTTATTCCTGCTTTTCATTATCGATATTCTCACCTGACCTACTTCATCATCTATCCACTCATATGCTGATGATTCGACCCTTCACTTACAACTCGTATTCAAATTTGCCCCTCGTTCACTTCAAAATTGCCATTTCCTTCCTTTAATCTTCCTTGATTCGTTCTCGCTGATCTGATAATCATTCATGTGGTTCGTCTCAAGCTTTGAACTAATCTTTAAAATCAAAACTTCTAAAAAATCTCCCCTCTCTAAGAACCTAACTTAACTATCTTTTCGGCGGTTCTCTCGTTCTCTCCTGCTGACAATATAACCATCCTTGGCTAACATAAACAAAAGAATGTATTGAAAAAACCTCAAACACAACGTTGCTAAGTCGCCGCAAGAAAGTCATGCATTACTGTATTATGACATGCGACACTTTTTTCCTCTATTTCATATTCCAGCTATACCAGGGTCTCATCCGCCCTTGTATGGAGTACTGCTCTTAAATCTGAGGACTTGGTTTCACCCGCCTTGGATAGTGTCGAGGTCAAAGCAAAAGACTGAGAAACTGTCCTAGCTACTTTCTTAGTTCACTTACCCTTATATGCGCGCTCTGTTGCGCTTAATCCTTAATCTGATTAGGAGATTACTTAGCGGCAAGTGCTTCGAGGAACTTTCCTACTCCTGCTACCACCACCATCTATGTTTTCCTTACTCAATTAATCTCACTACTTTAAAGCCATGGTCTGTGCTCATCAGCATAGTGTGATAATTTTTTTTGAGTTTAACACCCCCTCCTTGAAAGGGCTCTGCCCGTGATAGGACATTGTTGACAACTGAAAAAAAATTAAATAAAAGATTCTAAAAGGAATTTCTTAAGCTAGCTGAACCCCACAAGAATGGCACCTCCGACGTGAACCACTTCTAAAATGCATTAAAATAGCATAACCGAGGAAATACCTGGAAAAAGCAAACCAGAAAAAGAAACAAATTCACTAAGTGCAAGCCGCCTAATTTCTGCAACCCTCACTACAGCACGATAGATGACGATGGTGGCCCTTTTGCAATGCAAATTAAAACTACTAACTAAAGATGAGTTTGGATAGTATGAACTTGATAATCAGTGGCACCGAAATTGCAATTGACACCTCATTCAATCCTTCAAAAGAAAATGCACATCAAGAACCTCATCATAAAGAAACTGAAGAGACAGTCAATCAAGAGCAAAGATAATTTAAATTGCAATTGTGAAAGAGGAATGAGGCCTCTACAAAAATGGAGCAATGAATTCACTAGGAAGAGAAGCATAGCTGTGCATGAAAATGCCAAGGTTCATTATTATCAGTGCTTGCAGCAAAAATAATTATCAGACAATCTCACGTCAGCAGTCGAGACAGTCCTATTCATAGTGATAGGAATCTAACACCCTCAAAAACTCTCTCGCCATCGACTACTAGGATAAGCTCTTAATGTTTCATCACAATTGGAATTTTAATTGAATAAAAATTTATCTTATCTTAAAGGAAATACTTAATCATGCCTTTAAACATATGAGGCGTTTTTTATATTTACTTTCACTGATTAACTTAATAGCTCTCTATGTCATTTTTTATTCTTTAATATATACTAGTTAAAAATCTTCTTGACGTGAATTGAAGTTCATGTTTAAAACTATAGAGGCTACCGTAGCTAATACTTTGTTTTTAATCCGACTGAAAAGAAATGAAAATTTTTTGGAATTCAAAACAGAAACATAAAAAAATTTATTAATATATATATTTGCGGGTATATTTTCCAAGCAAAACATCTATTTTAATATTATTTAAGAAAAATAATTATACTTTGCGAAAAACTATCAAAAATATTACATATATATAAGCCCTACAGAATTAGCGTACAGGAATGCAACTTTACATGACGCAACCGCAAATTCATAATGCTCTATTCTTTTATTCGGTCTTCTACGTGGATATTAATTTTATGAATTAACAAGCATTACGGATCGACCTAAAAATTAGAAGATATCTGTAACCGACTCTTTCTTGTACGTTACATCCCTTAAATTTTTTCTATAAAATTTTTAGTGTAATATAAAAATAGACATCCAAAAATAATTTCTATTTCGACTTAGCTTTTGTAGTTGTGAAATTTTTTTTTTTTTATTTATATTTGTTTTATTTTTTTTTTTTTTACATCATAATTTTTAATTTTTCGAAAGATTCTAGATCTAATTGTATGTTCCAGTTTACTATTTTGTTAAGCATAAAGTTTTTTAAAGACATATGACGGATCTAATCGAATTGACTTAGCCAATTACATCTATAAATGAGTCTAATTGTCGACTCGAAATTTGAAGAATGACCTCAATAAACTTATTTTTTATTAGGTCTTCTACGTGATATTATGATCCACAACTACCAACTATATAATACGTCAGTACGATAGTTTACTATTATTATAAATATCTAATTGTCGGTCGAAATTTGTAAGAATGACTCAATAATCTTATTTTATCAGGTCATTACCGATGTAATACAGAGGTAATTTACTATTCCCTATAAATAGCTCTTACGTCAAAATAAAAATCAGTAAGCGAAAAATATTCGGCGATTGCTAAACATACGACAAAAAATAAATTTTTAAAAAGAAAAAATATAAAAAAAAATGCTATACAGAAGAGTATCCGATTTTGAAAATGAAATTTTTAGATTCGGCGAAAATAACAAATTGCTATTTACGCGTAAGAAAAACGGAAACGATTATTTTACAATCGAAACTTTAGAAAAAAAAGAAAAACTTGGAGACACCACTGAGTGACGGTAACAAAGAAAACGGATGGATAGAGTAACAGACGGTTTCTCAAGTAATCCTATCCGACCGTATTCGGAGGACTTTCGTTCCACCTGCTCTACTCTCCTTCATACAGCTCGAACCCCCTAAAAAAAGATATATATAAAGAAAGAAGATAACCTTTCTCCATAGTTTAGTCGTTAAAAAAAAGTACAGTATTAGTTTGAGAAGCTCCGGAACATTTCTAGATGTGTTCCCAGGCTATCAATAGCGTACCACAGCCAGGTGGTAAACTAGTACAAATATCTTTATAGTATGATTATCATTATAATTTATCTTATCAATTAAAAGATATTTATTTCTTTAATATTCTTCGATGATAGTACTTTACTGTTCTCTCAAAATCAAAATCTAGTATTATCCTTCGATCATAATAGTTATTTAGTTTTCTAGTTTACATTGTCTCCATTAATTCTAACCCGTCAGCACTCCTTCGGGTGTAACTTGCCATAGACTTATCTATAACGATTATATACGTACCGTATTACTATATAAATATTATATTTTAACGATTTAATATACATTCATTACCTACTAGCATTATATCTACATCGCCCTCTATATTCACTATAATATCACTATCTATATATATTATAATATATATAATTACCAATCATAATATACTCACTATATTACCAACGACTCCGATTACTCATAACTCATAACACTATTCACAACCAATCTACTTAAATCATCACCGAATCACACTACAACCAACTAACTCAATATACTACACTTCCAAGTGAAGGCACAACATACAAACTGATTAACTTACTAACTCATCTAACGAACACGCCACACACTATCCACCATTAGTTCATAACATAACTCGACGCTTATTTATCGATGTATCTACTGTGTATCGTGATGTAAACCCCAAGTATATACGACTAAGACTAGTGTTAAAATATACTATTCATAAGAAACACCTAATAATCACATAGTTATATCACTGCATCGTAGCCACATATTATCATAGTCATTAATATACTCAATACTATATCATGATACACAGCTATATAAGATAAGAAAATACATACTAAATCATATCAGTATATAACTAATACTAAACTATAATAATATATATACCTATATATATTATATATCATTAATTTGAGCCTTATTTTGCTGCTAGCATCTCACTGTAAAAAAAATACTCGTTATAGAATCTCAATTTCATAACTACCAGCCACTAGAATACTCATAAGTATAGCACACTAATAATTAAATATTTTATATATATTAAGTAAAATGCAAATTGTTTTTAAGTTATTGGTAAAGTAATAAAAAAATAATGGTAAAGCACTTTGGCGGCTGCTGAAAAATAATCGTTGTCAACAAGTTTCGGACAGACGGCAAATTTTGTTTCCGTTCAGTTACCTGGATGCAAGGTTCGAACCCTAAATAGCTTGGCAACCAAGCTGGAGGGAGCGCTAGAACAAAAGGAAGTGGCAGTATTTGATTTCCTAGATATACAGTGCGCATTTGACAACACTTTATATGCAACAATGGAGGAAGACGCTGCCGAAAAAGATTTTAAGCCCTCAACGATTCCCTGAATATATCAATATTGGGGACGAGACGTATTACTGCTGGACTGGGAGAGGAGACAATCATTGTGGCAGCTGTGAGGGGATGCCCCCAGAGAGGGGTGATGTTACCCTTTTTGTGGATCATGGTGGCTGACGATCTCCTCATCAAACTCAGCGAATAAGGTTTTGAGGTGCAAGGAAACGCTGACGACCTTTTAGTTATCATTAGAGGCAAGCACACAGAGGTTCTAATGGAGCTCATGCAACATGCTCTAAATCTTACATGCAATTGGTGTTTAGAAAGAGAACTGAACATCAATCCGAGCAAGACTTTTATAGTGCCTTTCACTAAGAAGAGGTAATTGAATTATATAACTCCAAAAATTGGTTGAATCGCTATAAACCCTTCCACTGAAGTCAAATATCTGGAAGTAATCCTAGATCAAAAACGTACATGGATTCCACACCTTAAAAGATTCGTGGATATAGGAAAGATGGCCCTATATGAACATGCCGGAAAATGCTTGGCAAGACATCAAACCAAAAATGACCAACTGGTTATACTTAATTACGGCATGTCAAGGACTAAAAATAATAAAAAAATATAAAATATCTAAGAAGATTTTTTTACTGAGTTCTCTCTCTGCTCATAATATAATATATATATATATATATATTATATATATATATAATATAATATTTAAAAAAAAAAATTTATTTATTAATATAAAATTTAAATAATATATATATATATATATATAATATATATATATATATAATCATATATAATTATATAATTGTTTTACAAACATACCTCTATGTATCTATTACGCACTGCACCGCATCTATCAAAATTATTTTTTTCCATCAACACTGATTTTTCAAGTGAATAATTTTTTTTAATTAGTTGTAAAAAAAAATCATTGCATTTCTTATCATTTTATTTGGTTTTGATATTACCCACTTTTTTTAGGCAAATTTCTTTTTTTTTTATTTTAAATTACCAATTAAGTCCAATAGTGTAACCAATTGATGATACAAGTATAATATTTCACTATATCAATAACCAAAAATGCTTCAGTATATTTTAATAGACCTTTATTTAAAGAAATAATCAAAAAATTAATAACTACGGATATTACACGGCCATATATATATAATTAAATAAATTATTTTTAAAACTAATAACAATTTGAGTGCATTTTCAACAAACTTATATTAATTAGAATTAAAAATTCTTTTTATAATTCTGAGAAATCCTTAAATCTTAAAAAAATGTGTCTAAAGAAAGTAATGAAAAAAAAATCTCAATAAAATAAAAAAAATCACATAAGTAAAAAAAAAAAAACTCGAAAATTTTTCAAGTCTGGTTGGCGCGGATCTTATAATATATATATATAAAAAAAATAAAAAATATTAATTTCCACAAATAATGTAAATACTAAATATATATATATATATATAATAAATATATATATTATAATATATATAATATATATATATAATATATATATATATATAGATAAATATATTATATATATATAGTAAGTAACTGACATGCTACAGAATCATACAGATCGCAAAATGATTTAAAAGAATTTTTTTTATATCTCCTTTAATTCTATTTTTATCCGTTAAATGGTTTGCTAATTTACTATTAACTTTTAATGCTAAGAGAAAATTTTAATATTTATTTATTTTGAAATTTACAATAAAACATGAAGCGAATGATTTAAATAAATAAAATAGGGAATAATGCTAAACGTAATTAATTTATATTTTGTTTGCATGAAATAAATTTTAGTAGTTTCCCTTTTGATTTTTTGTTTTGTTACCTCAAAAATAACATAAGTATTTATTCGGAAAAAGCAAAGTTTCTTTCCTTCATTGCTTGCCAAATAATTAATTAATTTTCTTTCAAGCATCCTAGAAAAATTTCTCATAAACAAAAACATTTTGTTAAAATAATTTTAGGGAAAAAATTATTAAAACTTCAACTTTTTTGAATTACTACTTCTAATTCGAACTCCGTTAATAGTACAGAGTCATTCGGCGTGAGCTACCCACCTGGACCCACGAATGAGCACAATCGCAAAGCAGGTGGGCATTTTTAGTTAGGACTAAATAATGGAGGTTTTTTTTTTATTTATTTTTTTTTTTTTAATGTTTTTTTTTTTTTTTTTTTTTTTTGTTTTATTTTTTTTTTTATTTTTTTTTTTTTTTTTTTTTCAATTGAAATATATCCTATTGAGTTTAGACAGCCAAGACAGGGAGAAAGGGAAGGGAATAAAGGAATACCAGTACACTTGTAAAGTTCTGTAGATATCATTAGTATAGTTTAATAGTTTATGTCATCGTCGTTGTTCGCGTTAATCGTCGCGTTTTTTCGGCAAATCCGAATCCGCCGCACCAACAGGTGCGAATCGCAAGCTAGCCGCGTTTCTGCCACCGCGTTCCGCCCCGGCGCGTTTTCCCAAAACCTCACCTGAACCGTAAGGTTCACAATCCCGCCCCGCCTTATGCTCCCAAGCCCCCCCCAGTCCCCGCCAACCCATCTGCACCACAACACACACACACCAATCCCTTCCATCTGCGCTTAAACTTCTCCTTACCAGCTCAAGCCTCAAACCTTAACGTCTTTATATGGTCGAGTTCACCATCGGTCATAACAAAATAGAACTCGACCTTGTACCTCTTAGGCAAAAACCCTGACACCTGTTTTTTAACCACCCGTCCAATCGCTACGAATTAGGGAGAATTATAAATTAATTTTCCAGGTTTATAAAAGCTTCTAATAGTGATAGTTCCATTAAGAGAGAGAGAGAGAAGTTAGGTATATAAGTAATAAATAATAAAAATAATAATGAAAAATAATAAATAATAATAATAAAATAATAATTATAGTATATAAATTATATAGAATGATATATATAGTATATATTATATATAGATATATATAATATTATTATAATATAGTAATATATATATATATATATATATATATATATGATTATTATATATATATATATTATATTGAGAGCGAGAAAGCGTGAATGAAGAGATGGGGGAGAGTAGATGAGAGAAGAGAGGGAGAGATCGAGAGAGAGAAGAGAGAGTGGAGAGGTGGTTGAGTATATAGGAGGGAGATGGTGTTAAGACGGAGAAAGAGAGAGAGAGAGTATGAGAGCTACCACGTGGTTGATCCAGATATCACGTAGTTAATGCATTTACACTTTAGACGTGTTTGAGACATGTGAAATTTTATATATCTATTTAATTTGAATTTAATCTTATTTGAATTTAATTAAATTTTTTGTCTCTAGAGTTTTTTATTAGTTTTAGGTTCGTATGTTTTTGTGATTATAACTATCGTCTCATTGCCTGAAGGATGAGGGTCGCCACGGGAAAACTGATTATCTTATAGTTCGAAACGTAAAGCACTTGGTCAAGTACCATGCTGGGTGTCGTTGTTTTTATTCATTTTATTTCTAAAAAATGTTATCCATTTTATTGATTATATTTTATTCTTTTATATTTTGATCTATATTTTTATTTATTTATAATTTTTCTTTGGTTTTAAATTTTTATGTTGCGCAATTTATGTTTCAGAAGATGGTCACTGTTTCTTTCACGCGTGAATAAAATATTAATGGTGTCGCCAAGACTATTATATGGGGGTAGGAGATGTAGTAGATATAAGGGTAGTATGTATTTTGGTATGATTTAGTAATTAAGTGATAGGTGAGGGTGGTATGTGGTGATTATTTATTTTTATTAGTATGTATTTATTATATTATAATATTAATATATATTATAGGTGTAGGGAGGAGGATGTTTTATATAGTGTTTATGTAATGGAGCTATATATATATAATATGTTTTATATATGATAGATCATTTGTATTATATATTAGGATACTATATATATAAATTATGATAGGTATGGATGACGTATATTTTGAGAGAATTTTGTTGGTGATATGGCGAAGGGATGATGGTATGGAGAGAGAGGGAGTTTGTTTTTTTATGCTCAATAGGGTAATTGTGTTGAACGGTAGGATTGGGTATGGAGGAAGGGTGGTAGATGTTATAAGAAGAGAGAAAGGGGGCGGTTTTGTCTGGCGTAATGGTTTATATGAAAAATAAGAGTTTAAGAATCCTTGTATATATATTATATTATTTTATATAATAATAATATATTAATCCTTGTTGATCCTATTTGACCATATGGTGTATTGGGTTATACACTCCATTATATTTACTTATACCATATATCTCTTACACCTAGCCTAACATAATTTTTATTACCTTATACCTGAGTTCCTATTAACCTTAACCTTATGAACCTAACCGTAAATTACTCTAACCTATAAACCATAATCCTTCCTAACCTAGCCTAAAAATCCTAACCTTAACCTACCTAACCTAAATCCTATCTCAATAATTCCTTAATCCTAACTCAATACATCCTAGTCACTACACCTTATCTCATACACTCATTATTGCAATATCAACTAGTGCTTCCACCAGTCCTTGATCATTACCTAAATTAGTAATAAAATACTTGGTATCTCTTATGCCTTGTGTAGGTATCTAGGTCATGAATCATATTCTGATATATATCTTGTCTGACTACATTATGGATCATATTCTCTATACTATTTTCGCATTCCTTGAGACACTACATAGTTTACATACAATTTACTATTATATCATCATTCTATGTATCGGGGGTGCAAATTAGCACACACGTACCATGGTCATCTACCCATCAATCACATTTATATTACTTTATTACTAACTATCTATCACACCACACCACATGTATTAACACTATTACCCCATTACCCCACACTCCCCACATACACAACTCTCTATATATATATTCACACACTACATTCTATCATCTATCTACATACACTCACTACCCATCTCAACTTACTTATATTATACACACATTCACTTTAATGACACTTACACTCACCATATAGGACAACTTTTCAGGCTACATTTACACCGTTATATACACAATCGGATAGATAATCCTTATAATACACCTGACCAGCCTTTGGCTTGCGCGAGGCTGTTCAATTTTTATCTTTATTACCTTTTCTATCCTAATTGTATAATCTATCTTAAAACTCAGTTGTGGATTAAAATATATACATATGTTCGCGGAACCGTTATTTAAACTGTGTATAATCTCTATTAACATGATTTCTATCTATTAATTTTTGTACTTGTATATTTTTATATTTTTAGAAATTTTTTTATATTTATCATATAGCCAAGCATTTTTTATTTTTAAACCCAAATGTCTAAATCCCATATCTATTCTATTTTTTTTTTTTTTAAGTTACTACATTGTACGAGAGAGTTTGTAGTTTAAAGAGCATCAGTAATTTTATCTATCTTATCTCTAATAGATCAAGTATAGAAACAAGAAAGTATAAAGCTTAAGTGTAAAGCTATATTTAAATTAATCAATCGCATACAATCCCTTAGGGTTTAGTAATACTACCTCATTATTTAGTACTGTTATGTTTTTGACTGCAGTAATAACTCATTGTTTTTACTTCTTTTCTAACTCGATGTTTTACGCTTTAAGTTATATGCTTTTTTATTTTGAATACTTTTAACTCACTATTATTTACTTTTGTGTAATTTATAGCTTACATTTCTAGCACACGATTAATGCCTGGTGGTTATTATAGGTCTAGAAGATCAATAGAGTGTAACCTAACACCAAGATGGGATTAGTATGCTTTTGTTTATCTCTACTATAATGCATTAACTTAATCTGTGGTACTGCGTTTTAAGCTTTAATAGTATGTTAGCTTGCTATCTTTCTAGCAAAATATTTTTAATTAACAGTTAGGCATACCTTAAAGCGTATTTTAAAATTTCTTATGTAAAGTACATATAGAAAGGTTTACAACTACACCTTATAAAGGGTATTCAGTTATGTCTTTTATTTACTGCTTACTAGCTTAATCGAAAAGTCTTTAAACTGCTAAATAGCTTAACCTTAATTTAATTCAAATTATATGTTTACTGCTTAATCTCTACAAACATTTAAAATTCAGTATAAATCTTATTTACATACATCTTAAATGAGTCAGTTAAATCAGTTAAATAATAGTCAATAATGAAAGGTTTGATAAATTAATCCTATAAACATCTAAACAACTGTAGACATTGGAGATTAGTATTGCTTTGTTTATACGAGCGTGGCTTTACTGCTTTAACTCATGTTTTTACTGCTTTAAGACCTTTCTTCTCTCTTCTATTCTCTTCTCTCTTTGTATTTTGATATTTGGTTAATTTGGTCTAGTACCCTGCTTACACAATGATTGATAAAAAAAAAATATTTTATTATTTTATTTTTAATTGAAAATGATTAAATTTTATAAACAAATTATGCATGCTATTCTAAAACTCTTTTAGTGAATATTTATATCGAAGAAAGTAATATTTTCTTGTTTTTGTTTATTTATCGGAAAAAGTAAAAATAATAATATATTTTGTTTATAGATTTGTCAAAGTAAAGTTTCCAATAATATTAAATTTTATTTTCTATAAATAACCCAAATCGAGGAGATAAAAAGAAATTGTAATAGTTAGAATAAAATAAATGACTTTATTCTTCAATCTACTAACAAAGTGAAAATAATTTTTTTATATTAAATGATTGACAACATTTTTTTCGCATTATCTGCCAAATTGTCGACACAATAAATCCTCCTGAAAAATTTTTTTTGACCAATCGTAGAAAATAAATGTTTTTATAGTATAGATTATATTATATATTATTTTATATAGTAATATATTATATTATATATCTTTTAATACATATATTATTATTTATATATATTACTGATTTTCCATGCTTTATGCAGCACTTTTTACTGCTTTCCTGCGTTTATTCTCTTCTGCTTATACTTAGACTATTATATCATGTTATTATTATGAAACTCCATTGCAACTCGATTACAATGGAACTTTACCCTACTGCAAGAATTACAGAAATAAAAACTATGAAGTTACAATTTAAAATAAATTTATACAAGACATAACAAAATAAAACTAAGATTAAATAAAATTACATGCAATAGGAATATAATGTTTCTGTTAAAAGAAAATTCCCTAATATTAAAGAAAATTGAACCCTAAAAGAAAAGAAATTATAAAATTAATAAAATCGTATAATTTTGATCTATGTATAATATTAAAATTTATATTTTAGTTATATATATATTTTTATTAAGTAGTTATTGTAATATTAGTAATAGGCTGCAATTTAGTAACTGATAAGTAAGTAGTTGATTTGTTATTTGATATTGTGTATTAGTTTTATATTATAATTTTGTTAATGATATAATTTTATGAATTTTTAATAATTTGGTATTTTTTTTTATTTATAAATCCAAATTGAGCAGACAAATAACTTAAACAATTATATTTTATATAGATATTATTAGATTCCAAAGTAATTAGTTTATTATATGTATTGTCGGCAGCTTGACAAGACTGTACACATAATAATATACATATACAGATTCATAATATCTCATAACGTCAGATCTCAGTGGGAGAGAGCACATTATACCACACATTCATATACTATTTGTAACACATTTATACCTATCACCATTTATACACTATGACACTATTACATTTTACCCATAGTACACCTATACATTTACACACCACACATCACACACACACAGCCCCCCATACAGATATTTTTAATATCTATATTAACTAATTTCTATGCGCACACAAGATGGTTCATATGCTTGAGTGCATTTACTTACAAAACACGCAATATTTAAGCTCACCACACATGAACGTATAATTTATATATAAAAACATTTGTCTTTTAATTTAAGTACTCCGAAAGACCTTATGCATTTCAAATTACTATAAGTACAGTTTCGTATAAATGAGTTGAAGGGAGGAAAAGTTTCTTTTTAAAACTTTCATTATATATATACGTATTACATTATTTCTATTGAAATATTAGACTTTAAAGTAGTCATTTTGTAACCTAGTTACTAAAATAAAAAATTATTTATTTATACGTTAATAGCTTTTTGTTGTATAAATTGTTTATAGAACTAAATTACTCAAGTGTTTTTTATAATATATGTAATTTTTAATATACTTATTTATTTATAAATTTTGGAAATGTTTATTAAAAAAACAATATTATATTTTTTACGTACTTCTTAGTATAAACAATATATAGAATCTTAGTAAATTATTCAGTTAAGATCTCTAGTGTACTCTCCCTTTAGAATGTTCTTATCTTTTCTTCTGTGCGTATTTTATTTCATACACTGGTCTATGCCAACCAGTTGTGAGGTCATTATCTAGTTGCTGTTTGATGGTTATCTTTTATCTGTGCGTTATGACAATCACGTATTTCTATGTATGTGAGGACCAGTGAGTGTCGTTGTGAATGAAGGGAGTAAAAATAATAAAAGATAAATGTGCTTTAATCCTGTACAGTTATATAACAGTATGTTTATTATATATATTCCACTATTTGTGTTTATAATATTTATTAATTTAATAATATAAATTAAACAATTATTTTTAAGTATCACTGGTGGAGGTTTTGGTAATCTTATTTTTATATAATATTTACACTTTTATATTATCGATGTTAACTAAAAATATTCAAAGTTTTTTACAATTAATATTGATATCTTTCATTTGATTTAATAATTATTATTAAATTTAACTATTTGTACATTTGTGGACAATATCCAACATGATGAATATAACACATATATAAATAACTTACCCGCTACTTCCTACTATAAGATATCATGATACGTTGTAGACCCTCTCTCTCTATGGTTAATATATATTTTGTGTGATGAATAATGCGTACTTTAGGCCAAAATTAGGATTAATCCTGTTTGTAACCCGGGGCGATATTTAAGCCTAATTTATCCAGCGTCAAAAATATATTTCAAAACTGAACCTTTTTCTGTTCTAAAATGTGGTTTGCAATAACTACTGTTAGGCCTAAAATTTAGGCCTAAAATTTAGGATAAGCCTTTCTGTTGACGGCTAATTTAAATCCTATATGACTCTAGTCAAAAAGTTAATTCCAAAGTATAGACAAAATTCATTGTTATTATTATTTGTATAATATATTTCAAACTGAAACATAGCTGGACGAAATCCTTAAGAGTAAGAAGGAAATTGTTTCCCTTACTGTGCATGTTCGGAGGTAGTTTTTCCCCTATTCATAAAGCTAACCACCAAGCTCACATGTAATAGCCTCCATCACCGCAGATATATATTGGCAGCCAACTCCTAATCACCCCTGTGTGTGTACGTGTAATTTACCCTGACTACGCTGTGCGTCGCCGCTTAGAGTGCGCAATATTTTTACCTATGTAACTAGTTCACCAGTGACCCCGCGCTAGTTAACGTCACCCCGTCATATATTATATGTCTAAACAATATATTTATTCCGCTGTTCCCCTACTAGTCCGCGTATTGTACGCTACCGCAGTGATACGTCAATAATATTTTCCTAAGCGCTATAATATTAATAATGATAATATAAATTATAATTATATATATAATTATATATATAATATATATATATTATATTATAATTTTAATTTATAATGCTGATTTTATTTATATTTTTTGGGTAATAGGGTATTGTATTGTATATAGGTGTAGATATTATATAATATTTATTATATTATATTATTTTATATTATATTATATATATATTTATTTATATATTATTAATTTATATTAATATATATATATATATATAATTATTTATTATATTTTATATATTATATATATATTATATATAAATAATATTATATAATAATAATATATATAATTACTATAGTATTAACTACCTAATAACTAGATATTATATATATATAATTTATAATATATATATTTATAATATTATTTTAATAATTGTATTAAGTGTATTTAGTGTTTTAGTGTTTGTATTTTAGTGTATTTAGTGTTAGTGTTTGTGTTTTAGTGCTTTAGTAGTGCTTTAGTGAATTTTGTTATGAGATTTAATAGATTGTATGTATGTTTATTATTATTATTTTTATAGTAATTAGCTGTATAAAGTAAGTGTCTTAATGTAAGGTGTAACTAGCTATTATAAGATGATAATCATAAAATTATAGATTTTAGGTATCAAATTAAGATGATGCCATCAAAATGAGTCATCAAAGATGATACACACCAATAGCTTGATTGGTTAACCAAATGCTAGTTATTTAAAGTTTGAGCATCAAAGCTGTAAGGCAATTCAAAAACTGATAGCATCAATATTAGATATTTTATAGGCATCAAAAGCTGAGACATCAAAGTTGAGTAATTATATGGCCATCAAAACGAGCATTCAAAGTTGAGCATAATAAAGCTATTATATTTTAGGATATCAAGATGGGACAAATTCAAAATATCGATGTTTTTATAAGGTGTGAGCGTATGTTTAAATGTTGATGTGTGTGTGAATGTTGTTGTGTGTGTTTGCGTGGTATTAAGTACTGGGTTGTTAGTTGTTACTAAATGAAATAAAATTGTCTGAAGAATTTAATTCACTAAGTAATAATAATAAAATAAAAAAGAATAAGTTTTTAATAAATTATTACTTATATATGCTGTAAGAGAGGTGTGATTTGTTTATTAGTTGTGTATGAATGTGTGTGTGTTTCGCAAAAGATAACAAATCCCCAAAGCGTACATTGCTAATATGGCTTAGTCTCGTTATATTATTGGGTTAGTTATTTGAGATTTTATGTGGTATTGGTGTGTGTGTGTTGTGTCTATAGAGTATTTAATGTGTAAATAACTTATATATGTATAGAGTAAAATTAAAAAGTGTAAAATATTTTGATAAAATACTAAATATTATAAAATTTTAAAATGTTTACGTATTTATATCAAAGGTGTTTGTTTTAAATTTGTGATTTCCGTATTGTTATTATTATTTCTATTGATTCGCCATGTATGTGAGTGAGTGGGTGTGTGTGTGTGTTATATATATTATATTGGTGTATTTAATTTTTCTATATTATATATTATATTATTATCTTATTTATGTATTATATATATTATCTTTTTATTTTTTTTATTATTGTGTGTTTGTTGTGTGTGTGTGTGTGTTGTGTTGTGTCAATTGTATTAGTTAATTATTGTTTATTATATTGTGTATATTATTAGGTAGGGGTTTGTTATTGAGGGACTTTTATTTGTTTAGGTCAGAGGATGATCTGTGAGTTGTTGTGCGTTTAGTTGTTAGTCTGAGAGGGTTTGGTGTAGATGTAATTTGCATGCGTTTCTTCTCGTTTGAGTGAATGCAGCACGGGCGTGCTGTATATTTGGGATTTAACGATTCTCGGGTATACGGGTAGAACTATATTGCAGCTTCTGGCCTTTGCGTAGGTGCCTTATTATGTATGTTGAATAATGCGCTGCCCGACGCGGGGGCTGGTGACTCGCACCATCATGGATGTGATGTGTGTGTGTTTGATTTAAGAATTTTGTTTGGTCGTTTGGAGGTATTTATTTTATCCTTGGGTGTGATGCGGAAATGTTTGGAGTTGGCTAGATCCAGTGCCATTTGGCTAGTATGGTTGTGTTTAACTTCAATGAAGGTTCCATGGTGAGATGGTGTCATGCTAAGAGCTCCGTTGTAAGTTGTTATGTTAACTTTATTCGAATTTCAAATCTAGGGATAAAATATCAGTCTGCACTGAACAATCACACTGAAAATGTAAATTCTTTGTATGGTTCGAGGAACTTTACTTCTAAAGATTTGTTCCTTCTTATCATAATCTTCTAGCTTAACATGATCATTTCTTTATCCTAGATCCTAGCCATGTTTTACAGTTTTGAGAATATCCTTTATTATTTGTTTTTATTTCAAGTTATGATATCGTTTTTTCCTGGTAAACTAGTGATATTTGTATCTTAAGTGATATAAAGATCAAGAGAGTGTTGAGGGTAATCTTGGTACTATTTTATTAGCGATAGAGTATTTTTAATTTATTTATAACTTTTATTTTAATTTAATCTCATTTTATTTATTGACCAATTTTTAAAATTATTTCTTTAATTGTTTTAATTAAATTTAATGATATTTCTTATACAAATTATTTAATATAAGATGTGCGTAATAGGCTCTCTAATAATATAACTATAATTTATATATAAGTAATTTATATGGTATTATTATTAATATATATTATACCATAGTGTATTAATATTTACGCCCTATTAAAACAGAAATATAAGAAAAATAAAGGTCATTTAATGAATAAATTATATATTTTTGACTAATGTTAAAGCTAATATAATTAATTACTAATAGTCTAAGGGTTTACAAAATGATCTATACATTTGTTTATTGTTTATCTAAATTTCTATCTGAAACTGATCATATATTATAGTTTTATTTAATAAATTTAGTTTCCTGGTAACTAAACCAAGGTTATATAGTTTATCGTATCTATGTATATGGGTATGTAGGGCTGTTGTAGTTGGTTTTTCATGCGGTGTATATAGGCATTGTCAGTGAGCATATATATATTATTAATTATATATTACTTTTAAGATTATATATTAATTAATTCTTGGGTAAAGTCTTTTTAACGAGTATCATCAAAACAATATTAGATACCTCAAAATATACAAAAGTAGAGACAATTGATTTCTGAAGTTTATATATAATTTTTTAATATTTAAATAACTCCTTTATACAAAACATAAAATACTGCTCTATGTTGAGCAGATGAAAGAATCTTATGTTTATGTTATTATTTTAATTTAATTAATACTCCTTAAGCATTATAAGTGAGTAGGCTAGAAAAATTGTATTGAATGTAGAAGCAGTACATGTCAAGATTCATAATCATCAAGAGAAGTGTGCATAGTCTCTCACTCTGGTCACCTTATAGTCGCATTTCACTCGGAGGTTTTGCACTGACGTGCTCAGCGTGTGGCGCCTCCTCGTTTTTCCGCTGTGGGTCTTAAACTAAGCTACTTATTTACACACACTCTCGATTGTCACTCTCAAAGATTAGTGTGAGTACCGTAAAGAATTATATCTTTTTTATAATATATTGCACACACATTTTCCCTTTGGTTTTGTTACGTAAAAGTAATACTTTCTTAACATACTTAAATAAAATATCTAATAATTTAATAAACAAAATAAAACAGAATAATATCTAACAGATTTAATAAAAATTTGTCTTTGTTAGATTTGTGAGTCTACATTATATTCATATTAAGAAAATAGTGAAAGATAATAATATTGACAACAATAATTATATTTCACTCTGTATTTAGAGAAATATAAGGATTTGCATGTTGAATATTATTCACGATGATCCAAGAGTACTATAATATAAATGTAAATTATTCATATATACTAATTTAAATATATATTAACTTTCTATAACACCTATTGAATATATTTTGAGTTATATGTTTTATGTTAACTATTAATATTTATAAAAGGAAAAAAGATAATGGGTTTAATTAATAAATTATAGCAAAGTACGTAAATGTGTTCAAGAAGTGTATGATATATATATTAATACACACGCCTTATTGTTGATAAACTGAATGAATAAAGGTGGTAAGTAAATGATCTTGAATGTGTTAGTTAAGAGAATTGTAAGTTAATAAAATCATTGTGTGGTAAATGTGTATGTGTTGTGTAGTGATGCAAAAGTGTTTTCCGAGGTAGTAATAATAAATAAGTATAGTTCTAAAGTGAAATTTTCAAAATGAAATTGATGCAGTGTGTGTAAGTGTGTGAGAGTGTGTGTGTGATGACTCACTATGTGTTCACACAAATCTTACAGAATGGCTAATACATCTTCAGTGTAAAATGTGTGTTAATGAAGACAATTTTAACCCATATTTGTGAGTAGTGATAAGGTAACGGTGTGGTGGTAGTGTTGTAGACGATTGATCCTATGGAGTATGGAATAATAATGGTTCCTTGCACCATGGGGGTTGTGCGTAACGTATTCAATTGATTAACTCTAATGGCTATATATATAAATCTATAATTTTTTTTCTTTTATGTTTGGTTTAATTGCTTTAGCATATTTTGTTTACAGCTATTTAGTTAATGATTTTTCATTAGATTTTTTGCTTCGTGTATTTTGGATTCATGTTCTGGGATACATTGCGTTTTCTCGCGCTCTCATTCTTTCTTGTTGTGTCCTCTCATTTGCCTAGGTACAGTAGATGCTACTCTCTTGTTCTATTTTTTAGCTTTTTTATTGTTAATTTTTGGCTTTTAGGTTTTATGAATTTTTGACAGGCGTGAAGTGTTTAGTTTATTTTTTATTCTGATTTTAAAGTTATTTTAGACTAGTTTTTAGTGTTTCTGTTATTTTTAATGTTTTTTGTTTTGTAATTTCATATATATTTAATATATATACTTATTATATTAGCTATTTTCATATTTTCATGAATAGAGTGTTTTTAAGTCATTATAATTCACTTTTAAAAGTCAAGTAATTATATACTAAAATAAATAATATTATTATTATAGAATTAATATAAAAATAATATAACTATACAATAAAAAAATATAACGATATAATTTTAAAAATAAATATTAATATAGTAGTATCGTTGGATTAATATACAAGAATAAAAAATAACATAGATGTTAATTAAAATAGTATGAATGAAAGGTGTAATGTATCTACTGAAAAATCTCAGTGAATTGAAAGCTCTGAATTAAAAGGGCAGAATAAGTAATTATTTTTCCAATTAATTATAATGACAGAAAGTAATTGATTATAAGCTCTGATTGTTGTTTATTTAAGAAATCAGACAGGATAGTTAATAGTCTGAGATTGAAACCTATGAGATATATAAAAGCAGTAAAGCAGAAAAGTTTCTAAACAGTATATTTAAAACATCTACGTATTTTTTTAGTAAAGAAGTCACGTCTTTAATCAGCTTAGAATGAAGTATCAAACAATAATGCCTTTTATACTAAATTACTCGACCACAACATTTTGTTTTATAGTGGTTCATTCAGATGTCGCTTTCCTTATGGGCATAAAAAGGTAATTATTTGTTTCATTATTCGCGAGCTACGATTATATTCTTTTAAAAGAAAATTCCTCTTTAATTGTTTATGTATTTTAATCAATAACAGCATGCACCCTCAACGACAACCTCTGCTTGGAATGGGACAAAGGATTGGTTGCTCGTGGAATAACGGAGGCTGCTCGCATTTGTGCCTCCCAAGCTCTAATTCCTACGGTTGTTATTGTCCCCATGGATTATATTTAATGGAAGACGAGTAAGTATAAATTCTTATTTCATTTTTAAGTATAATTTCATAGAATGTAAATGTTGTTTAATAATGTAGTATTTGCCTTGCTATATTGTCTTAATATGTATGTAATATAATAATAATATGATATCCTGTGGTATAGTGTAAAAGCAATACCATTAATCATATTTAAGTATATTAAAGCAGTAAAACAGATAAAGAAATTATAATAGCGACTTGTATTGAAGCGGATGTAAAAATCTATATGATATGTCAGTATCTATATTCTTCCTATCAATTTGTGTTTAAGGTTAACACATCTCATTTGTTTTTAGCTGATTTACAGCATTTAACGTGCTTTACATGTAATAACAATATTGTGTTAGTTTTCCTAGAGACTCCAGTTAAACAATAGTAAATGTCTAGGAAAAGCGGTATTAAAACATGAGTTAAAGCAGTAGAACATGAGTTAAAGCAGGTTGTTTTTATTTAGGTAATAAAACAGTAAAAAGCTAATAACAGATTGGTTTGATTTATATTCCTATTATCAATATCTCTGAATGAGAAGAGTTTTAGTGAGTGCTGCGTAGTGTTGATAAATACAATTCTTTATTACTGCTATTAATAAGCTTTCTTGTAATTGAATGTCTTTAAATAATAAGGTCTGTTAAAGTATTTATGATTTTTAAAATATGATGTAAAAATTTTATCCTGCCTATTCTTGATTTTAAAGTGAGTTGATAATACCTATGTAAATATTTGATTTATATACACTACTTGCTGGATTCTTCTAGTTTACTTACGTAATATCATGTTTATGTAATAAAATATTATAATTAGAATTTAATAATATAATATCATAAGGTAAGTAATGGAATAAATAAAAATTTGAATGATAAGACTTGTAAATAATTAGCATACAAAGTTGATCCAAGAATTTGGCTGATAATATGTTTAATAAAATAGAATTAGTATAATTGAAGTGGCTCTAAAATTCAAATGTGGTGGTTTTTGCTTAAATTTGTGACCTCCTGGGGAGTTATATATTACCTCATAATTTCCACTTCTTATCGCAACTGTTTCATTACTTAATGGTGATTGTTTATAATGAATGTAATATAATGTAAGTGCAAGTGTTACTATGGTTGAGTGTATATAATGAATAGTTACATAGTGCTAAATAATGTTAGTGTTAAGTATTATAATGTTAAGTGTATATGTGTATTAGTATTATGTGTATTATTATTATAAGTGTTAGGTGTGTGTATAATATATATAGCTATATGTGTGTATATATATATTATATAATAATTTTTTTTATTTATTATATATTATTATTTATATATATTAATAATTGTATTTCTATATATTATTATTAATATATAGTGAAATTAATCATTTAAATATATAGGTATTTAAGAGTAGGTAGTGTGTGGGTTGTGCAATGTATTGATATTATAAGTGAGTGTAAGAAATGTGAAGTGTATTTATTCATTTAATGGGTTGTATTATGCTTAATAATTGTATTGGTACCTGTATAAAATGTATTAACAATTGTGACCGTATGGTCTTTTAATTTTTATTATTTCTGTTGGTGTGTGTATGTTTGTTTCGAGGTTTGTAGGAGTACTTGTTGGATGTGTGTTACGTGGTAGAGTTCCTGATATGCTTACTGGTTTTCTTGGGTAGAGAAATATATTTATTGTTGCCTATTTGAGATTATCGAGGTTTGAATAATGATCTACAATGATTTGGGAGTGTCCACGATAGGATAAGTTTGTAATTTGATTGCGATACTAACTATCCAATGTATCAAGGTCATAGTAATTTTTGTGTTAGAATTATAATACTCCTGTACCTATACATGACATATTACTCATATGTTCAAATGCATTTGAATACGATATTACCTACCAAAGGCTATCCTTAATACAGGCTAGAAAGGATATTAGTTACTCTGAGCCATGAGCTCAGTTATAGGCTGTATGGTGGACGCTCATAGGTTGCAGGTGTAAGCGATTAAGGTAAGCTATCAGTGAGTTGTTAGTAGTTCTAGAGCCTATAGTTTATATAGATAGTTAGTTATATTAGGGGATGGTATATGAGTATAAATAAGTATA
>JABUQX010059831.1:27500-28547 GCA_015478945.1 Trachelipus rathkii | reverse complement strand
GTTTGAATGGGGGAGGGGAGGGGCTAGCTTTGATTTTTACTGATTACTGCTTGTAGGATGTGAAAAACTCAAGTTTTAGAGTTCAATTAAACATTAAAATAATAGAATAAAAAATTATACAATTTTTTTTTTTAAATTTTTATTTTTTTAATTTTTTTATTTTTTTATTTTTTTGTTATTTATTTATTTCACTTAATTTAGTTATTTATTTATTTTATTGAATTTATTTAGTTATTTATTTACCGAACGCTCATATTCGAGTATCTACGTCCTTTATAAACATATGATTTGTACTTAATATGGACTAGATCACGACTATTTATTAATGCGCAACTGCACCGGTGCCAGCGCGGAGCCAACCGCGTGCGAGACTGATCAATATCCAGGCTGTGTCTTACTCAGACTCCATTCTCCACTCGTTGCTTTCTCCATGCCTCCGAAAATTCGTCTCCTTCTCCCTTTCTCTTATGCTTCTTCTTTCATTCGAGGGGTACCCCACAATGGGGTTCCTAGGACACCCTTCGACTTGAAACCATCTATTCGCAGAATCTATGGGTTCAATAACATTAATGAAGACACCTATTGTATCATTACACAATATTTAATAACTCGGGCACCGCCCGGAGCAGCGACCGGCTGCAGCTGTCAAGCTCCTCACTCGCTCGAGTCAGACTCTTCTCCCACCTCTTCTTTCCTCTATTCATCCTTCATCCGTTCTTCCTTGCCCTCTGCAGCTCTGTTTTGGACTTCTAGTGTTTTTTTGCATTCGAGGACCCCTCTAGTGGGGGGGCTTCTAGAACCTGATAGGACTATAATAACCACATATTCAAGATCTACGGGTTCATAACATATATAAGGACACACCAAAACCTTGTTGTTATACGAATGTTTATTAACTCGGCACGCATCGGCTCAGCACGGTGCCGAATGCCAACTCCTCAGGATTCCGATAGCCAATGCTGCTAGAAATTCAAATGATCCTCTCACAAATTTTCAGCCTTCTACGAACATGTCGTTTTTAGTAGGGTGGAGTGGGGACCCCTTCTT
>JABUQX010059831.1:20000-22500 GCA_015478945.1 Trachelipus rathkii | reverse complement strand
AGAATGAAGGGTCCGAGGTCATCGGCATATGAGTTGTAGAGGATACGATGTAGAGGTGAGAAGATCATTAATTGAAAAGCTTAGAAATAAGTAGGGAGATAAGAACAGACTCTGAGGAACACAGTATTGACAGAAATAAAAGAGAGTCGCACATCAACACAGCGATATTTGCGAGCGCTTGAAGAAAGCTAACATAGGTAAGCAAAGAGAAGGAGGAAACCCAAAGAGGGGAGCTTGGAGAGCAGTGACGCGTGCCATACCCGTCAAATGCTTTGGATATGGCCAGCGCACTAGCAAGTCTCGCCGTAGTTCTCAAGGCGGAACCAAGTAAATCGGTTAAATAGGAAGTGTATCACCAGTTAGACCTGAACGCGAAGCCGTACCTGGCGATCGGGAGAGAATGAGATTCCAGATGGTCTAAGAAGTGAAGATGGGTAGCAAGATATTTCAAATCTTAGAGTAGAATACAGGTGAGAGCCTATAGGCGAATAAGTTAGAAGATCAAGAGCGCTTCCTTTTTTCGGACAACGTTGGACATAGTGCTGTGCTTCCAAACCTGAGGGAAAGTGTTAGTATTGAGACATAGAGAATATAGTTGAACGAGGGGCGGGGTCAGCACGAAACCACACTCCATCAAACTCGGGGAGGAATGCATCCGGGCCACCCGCCTTCCTAACGTTCATAGATCTCAGGAGCATGCACCTGATAAAATGTAATCAGGCAAAGACATAGACACCTGAGAGGAAGACTGAGGAGGCAGGAATGCCAGAAGTCGTCCAGGTTGATTAGAGAGCGCAATGGAAGGGCCGAAGAGATTGGCCTTTTTAGTTGGAGAGTTTAGCACACAGAGCCATCAGAATCGAATAGACGAGGGAAAGGCGATGTACGAATGTTGTTAGAGATGTTTTTGGCAAGAGGCAGAAAAATTTGTCAGTAGGAGAACCAGGAGGTTAGCGCACTCTTTCGTTTGATGAAAGCCCGCTTTGCTCGTCGAAGAGTATCCCTGCAACGACTTCTAGGCTGAATGAAAATTGCGGCAAGAGTGATAGGAGAACGAAATTTTTCCACTCCCGATAAGCGCTGTCTCTAGCCTGAATGGCCAGAGAACTGGCACGATCAACATGGATTATGAGGAGAGAAAGATTTAGTCCAAAGAAGGAATAGAACAACTGCTTCATCCCATCAACGATCACAGCTCCCACCTTAGTGGCAGAAGCGAAGCGTCATCAAGAGTCAAAGGAGTCATTCCCAATTATAGTTAGCGTAGAAGCGAAGCAAGGCCCCCAATCAGATCAAAGTGCCAGAAAAAAAAACACTGCTGTTTTAATATTCCACTCTTTAGAGCCCACGTCTGATCGGCCCACCTAGGAAACGTGCAATAGGGCAAGGGTTTGTGATGTTTAGTTTCCGTCTGTTTTGTTTTGTTTTTTTGTTTTTTTTTTGCCCTCTAGAACGTTGTTTTCCGTGAATTGGTGGGATACTAGAAATATATATATAACTATATAATATATATATATATTATATATATATATATATAGTATATATATATATTATATATTATATATATATAATATATATATATATAGTTATTCACAAGCGGAGTTTAATCAAAAACTTCTTACTTGATTGCAGCTGCGCAAAATGTTCGACCTACGACCCACTGTAAAGTAATCTGTAAAGTTTAATATATATATATTATAATATATTATATATATATATAATTATATTATATATATAGTATATTATATATTATATATGATATATATAATTTATTATACTATATAGTTAGTATATATATATATAACTATATATAGCGCTATTTATAAGTTGGTTGACTCCAGGAGCGAAAATCAGTAATTAATGTATCGTTATTTTGATTCAAGGTAAATACATTAAATTTTTTGGGTAAACTAACCTAATCTAACCTAGTGAACCATAACCTAACCTTAACCTAACTTAAACCTAACCTAACCAACTTAACCTAAATTAATCCTAACCTATTTATAACGGAGTTCACACTTATTAAATGTCATTATATTATATATATATATATATATATATATATTATAATAAGTACTTATAATAATATTATATATATATTCTACTATATGTATATATTATATATATATATATATGTTTATTATAACTTATTATTGCTAATGTTAGGGTCCGGGCAGCAGATCTGGCCATTTTTTGTTTCACTTTTGCTGGCTGCAGGTTTGGCGACGTCCATACCTATGCTCAGCGCATCAAAGAATTCATTGGTGAACATTCTTGAAGTTCTGCGTGTTAATTTTGGAGACGCGGATGCCTAGAGGATTATTATCACACCTCCAACAAAGATTTAATCGGTTACAAGACTGGCAAGTATCTTAACCACCCTGTCTTCAGCAAAAAGGGAGTTTGTTTCTATGTTGACTCCTCCCCACCAACATTACCGAAGAAATGTTTTTTTTTTTTTGATAGAAAAATTGATGAAATTTTAAAATATAAAATCCAA
>JABUQX010059831.1:12500-15000 GCA_015478945.1 Trachelipus rathkii | reverse complement strand
CTAACATAGCGAAACATGAACTAAGAAAATAAGCACAAAGACAAAACCTATCACAACTTTACACACAATAAACTGTTAATCATTAACAAAGTTCCAATCAAAACCAGTAAAGCAACTAACATGTGAATGCAAAACGTAACCTATTCTACTTTTTCAACGCATATCTCTAAACATATTAAGTTAACTTACATCAGACACAGTAAATTTAACTAAAAGTTTCTCTACAATCAGTGGTTAAATTATACTGATCAACGAAAGTTGCTAACGTAATAAAGTTTCCAACTCAGATAAAACTAAACATATGCGTAACATGAACTTAAGAAAATAATGGCAAAAAGACCAAACCTACACAACTTACATACGAATAAACTGTTAACATTAACAAAGTTCCACTGGATCTTTATAACTAGTCGAGGGTGAATTATAATTCAACATAACAATGTTTCATCATATAAAGCCTACAACATAGCTCATCAATATGAACTGGAAATAATGTAGCAACGACAAAGCTAACACATCTTTTCGCCGTAATAAAATGTTAACGATTAACAAAGTTCGCAAACACTTAACACCAAGTAAAGTAACTAAACTTTACATACAAAACGTAACCTGTTCATACTTTTTCAAGCATTCTCTAACATATTAACGTTAAATCTTACATTGACACAGTAAATATTTATCAAAAATTTGTCATAACCACTACCTAACCCATCATAATCTAACGAGTTAATACGTATAAAGTAAAGTTTTAGACTTATCTCTTTTTAAACTCCGCCTCCTTCAGAAAATACCAACTCTAAACATGAAAAATGATTTTACGCTTTAACTATTTGCATAAAGTGATGCAATACTTATTAATAATTTGACCCTCTGGAGGAATACAAGCAATGTAGCAGTCGCCAAACGGTTTACGATTAAATATACATGACACATCGTGGGAATAACGAAACCCCTCGTGAAGATATCAACAACAAACGTAGAGATGCGGGGAGATGTCTTCTATCGTATCAGCACGGAGATGAGTATTGTTGTGAAGACCAAGTGAATAAACTTCCCTTAAATGTATTGGAATTAGTTGATGCAACTTGTCAAGAGCTACTAAGCAATAATAGCGACGTGACGAATCGAACCATATCAGTTCAAAAAGGGTATATATTCTCGCTCATACACCACACAACAACAACACACAACAACAATAACATAGTAAACAAAGATAAGTTCTTTGGATACTACCCAATCAAATATAAGCTAACGTAACAATGTAGTTTTTCACATTAATAAAAGCTAACATAGCATTACCGGAGCTACAGAAAATAATGTTACAACGACGGAATCTAACCCAACTTTAAGCCGAATAACCTGTTAACATTAACAAAGTTCCTCACTTTAAAATCTGTGAAAGTTACAGATATTGGATTACTACTTATTACTACTCATATACTCTCTGCAAGTAGTTTTTACATATCTCCAACATATTAACGTTAATTTTTAAACATTGACACAGTAATATTTAGCAAGAATTTAACATTACCTTGTTTAATTATCATACAGAGCAGTGAAAGTATGCTAGCGTAACAAAGTTTCCACATTAAAAGCTAACTAACATTAACGCTGAATATAGATATAAGTACAATGAACAAACCCAACACACCATACGCACAATAACCACTAACATTACACAAACATTTCCGCATTAACACAGAAGTATCATAACACTTCGGCCAAAACGTAAACTATTGCAACACTTTTTCAAGCATATCTTTGACATATCAATGTTAATTTACATTAACATCGTAATATTTAACAAAAGTTAAGCATAAACCTGTCTTATCATCATACTGACAAAGAAAATAATGCTGACGTAACAATATGTTTTACATCACTTCGTAACATTTAACAAAAATTCATCAAACCTCGTCTAAATATCATAATCCCAGCGAATAATCGCAAACATATAACAAAGTTTTAACCAACATAAACAAAAAATAACAAAATTTTATTCCCTACATAACATAAAAATAAGTTCTTTGGGTAAAATATCACAGTAAAAACGTATAATTTTACTGATTTTAAAGCAGTAAATCAGTAAATCAGTAATCAAGCCACCCCTCCCTGCAGTCCCCTACCCGTCCACCCGCATGTGATCTATTGAGCTATGATTCAAGTCATATTTCAAAGTATCATTTTTGGACAAACATAAACATAAAAATATGTTCTTTTATATACTAACCTACGAATATATGCTTAACCAACAAAGTTTTAGCAACAATAAAGCTAACAAATCATAACCGCGACTAGGAATATAATGTACAAATGCATACCTAACATACCTAGCGTATGAATAATCAGCTAACATCCTGAAAATTCCCTACTGATCAAGGTAAACTAGCTTAACAGATCATACAATACTCGATTATGTTCCACTTTTCGAGCATATTAAGCAACAGGTAAAGCCGTATTATCTAAAAAAATATCTTAACAAAGTGACCAATCTATCAAA
>JABUQX010059831.1:0-10000 GCA_015478945.1 Trachelipus rathkii | reverse complement strand
ATATAATATATATATATATATTATAAATATAGTATATATATATATATATATATATTAGTATATTATATATATATATATATTATATTATATATATATATATTATATATAATATTATAAGTATATATATATATTATTGAATAATTATAATAAAAATAAATTTTAATCAAGAAAAAAAATATCGTAAATAATTGATATTCTGAAACGGATAATACAAAAATATCCTATTCGTCCAATTGTAGCGACAAAAAAAAACGGAAGAAAATGGGTCGACAGTATTTTTTTTACAATGGCTTCAAATCGTCCGACACACTGAAACTGATGGGAAAAAAAGGTCCGACAGAATTTTGGCAAATGTGCGACGCATTTTTCTGTCGAGCCATTTTTTTCCTGTCTCACATTGGTGAAGAAAACAGGGATAGTTAAATATTATTAAGCCAAACTTACCAAAGCCCTCGCATGATATCTCGAAACTACGATAGTACAAGAAAACTAATAACATATTTGGAAATCAGCGTTCGAAATTTGTATGGAATTTTTTTTTCTTTTTTAGGGGGCTTTCGAGCCGACGGTGGACAGAGGGGGGGACGAGAGACCCCGACTCGTTCCATCTTTGTGGTTTACCCCTGGGGTATTCTTAGTTAAAAAAAAAATATATCACTTGCATACAATTTTAGGCGGAAACAGACCATGATAAAAAGGAATTTCTGGCAACTCTTATGTATCATAGTGTGTGTGTGTGTGTTGTGTGTGTGTGTGTGTGTGTGTGTGTGTGTGTGTGTGTGTGTGTGTGGTGTGTGTGTGTGTGTTCGCTTAGCATTGAAGGAGAATCTTGGGGGGCTCATGTCTGAGAGATTTTGGGGGAAGGTACTTCTCATCGTCTCTCATTCGCTAAGTTTGTTGCCGGAGGAAAATATTCAATTAATAAATAACTTTATAATTTTTTTTATCTATAACTTATTTTAATTAAAAAATTATACGAATTTTCTTTTTTATCGTAAAAAAAGTTAGCATTTTATTCGTTGTCAGTATGATAATTAGACACGGTTATGATAAATTTTTGTTTAAATTTACCATGTTAATATTAGCCATGTTACCATGTTAATAGTTAGAGATATGGCGTGAAACAAGTGTGAATCAGGTTACGTTTGTATGCTATGTAGACACTTTACTGTTGTTTTAAGTAGTTGAACTTTGGTTAATGTAGCTATTTATTCGTGCATAATATAATATTAGGGTTTATCAGTTGCAACTTTATATTTCTAGTTCAAGATATGTATGTTAGCATTTATCGTGTAAACTTTGTTACGTTATCATATTATTCGTTGGTCGTATATAAAGGACTTATTTTTATGTTATGTTTAATCCAAAATGATACTCGAAATATGACTTGAAGCATATAGATCAATGATCATGGAAGGGGGAGGGAACGGAGGGTGGGCGTGGTGGTTTGATTACTGATTTACTGATTTACTGCTTTAGGATCAGTAAACCTATTACACTTACTATGATATTTTTATTCAAAGAAACTTATTTTAATGTTATGTTTTGACAAAACTTTGTTATTGTTTGCAAATTATTCTTTGGGATTATGGATAGTTATTAAGGTTATGATAAATTTTTGTTAAATAATTACTATGTTAATGTAAAAAACTTTTGTTACGTTAGCATATATTTCGTTGGTCAGTATGATAATTAGACAAGGTTATGATAAATTTTTGTTAAATATTACATGTTAATGTAAAATTACAGTGATATGTTAGAATGCTTGAAAAAGTGTGAAATAGGTTATTGTTTTTGTAATGTTATTTTAGTATTTACTTTACTGTTGTTAGGTATGGAACTTGTTAATGTTAGCTTTTATTCGTGCGTAAAGTATGTTAGGTTTTGTCGTTTTTAAGCATTATATTCTTAGTTCAGGTTATCATATGGAAATAGTTAGAAGTGAAAAAACTATGTTACGTTAGCATATATTCGTCTGGACAGTATGATAATTAGACAGGTTATGATGAATTTTTGTTAACTATTACCATGCTAAATGATGTAAAGTTAACATTGATATGTTAGAGATTGCGTGAAAAAGTGTGAATAGTTACGTTTTGTATGCTATGTTAGTAACTTTACTCTTGTTAAGGTGGAACTTTGGTTAAGGTTAGCTGTTTATTTCGTGCAGTAATATTATGTTAGGTTTAATCGTTGCACATTATATTCTTAGTTCAGCTTATGATATGTTAGCTTTATTGATGTGAAAACTTTGTTAGCTTAGGCATATAATCGTTGGTCAGTATATAAAGATCTTATTCTATTTTTAATATTTTTTAATGAATTGTTGTGAGTAATAAATATGATACTCACGGAGAGAGAACTTGTATATCGATTAGATCCAATATATCAATAGATTTCTCAAATAAGTGAATTGGGTGACGGGGATGTGTAGATGGGTCTGGGTGGACCGTGCGAGTGGTTTGATGTAAACTAATTGTGTTATCTGATAAGGTTAACCTCGCTATTAATGTTTTTGTTGATTGACTTATTTCGGTATTGACCTTATTGTATGTACCTTATATTGTTTCAAACTGTCAATATGAAACTTTATTCGTTATTAAAGCTTATGTTGATTTTTGGCTATAAAAACGACAGTGACTTGATGAAAGAATGTGTCATTAACTGTTAAGATGTTGTTTTTGAGTGTCCTCTGAATAATGATGGTCACTATTTGTGTTACGATTTTGTTGAGGGATAAAACGGCTTTACCGCATGTTGATTGAAATATAATTAGGTCCTCGAAGAGTTAGGTGGAAACTAAATAAATCAGAATGTTATTTGTATTGGATCTATATAATAGCTAGTTTTATACCTTGACTTAGCGTGAATTTTATAATATGGTATTCTTGATTATATCATATTGCGCTAGGTTATAAGTATGTGTTTTTCATTGTGAACTATATCAGTTTCCTATGTTATGCGGATTTAAATAATTTGTTTCGTGTGTCTTCTTATGTGATATCTATTAATATTTTGTATGGCTTAAGGGTTATATAGATATATAGGTGGTGGTTTTTATTAAATAAAAGAATAATTTTTTATGAGCTTATGGTTTTTGAGTGAAACATAGGCTCATGGTGAAATAATGAAAATGTAAACAAAAATGTCTGATGATTTAGAGCAATGCGTGAGTTGCGTTCGGAGTGAGATAAGCAGTGTGATTGGTGAAGTTATTGCTTATTTGTTTTGGTGATGTTTTACTTTTGTTAATACACACATTACTTGTGTGGAGTGGTTGTTAAGGAATGACTTAATGTTTTTACCAATAATTACTTTTGTAACAAAACACAAAACAAAGTATGTTAGTGATTAATTTGGTTATTTTTTTTTTTGGTTAAATTTAGTTTTGCGGGATTATTCGCTGGTATGATGACATGATATAGGGCTGTTATTGAATGATGGTTTTGCAGTAAGGTAGTGTTGAATATTATGTGATTGATATCAGGTTGTTGCACTTAATGATATAAAATTCATACTAGTTGTTCATAGGCTTTATTAGTAATTGATTTTGCTTTTCTTATTGTGATAGTTATGAAATATGACTTTTGTTACGTTAGGGTATTATATTATTCTAAACGTTTGAGGTTTCTTAGTATATTCAGTATAAATGTTATGAAGAAAATTATATTTATATCTATTATGTGATAGTTGTTTTTATACGCGAAGGAATAGATATGCTTGAAACATCACGGAAATTATGAACTATATATATGAACAAGATAGGGATCAATTAGATCTATAGGAACGGGCTTGGTTGAGGTGGGCTGGGGCGCGGAGTGGTTGGTTTTTGATTTAATATCGTGATTTACTGCTTTAGGATTCAGTAAACTATTACACTTTACTATGATATTCTTATTTCAAAGAATTATTCTTTTATTAAGCTCTAGTGGTTGTTTAAATATTGTGGGACCTAAAGAAAACAGGTTTTGTTATTGTGTATATTTTAGTGTCTAAGGTTTGAGTCGTGTTTTGGGATTATTGGTTGTATGTAGTTTAGTTATGGTCTTTAGGTGCATTTATAATTGTTATCGTGTTAAATTGTTTATGTGTTATTAAGAAATTATGTTTTAGACTCTTTAATTTGAATTTCGTGAGAAATAGAGTATAATAGGATTTTTAGTTACGTTACATGACATGACAATATTTACCTGTTTGGTCAGCTGAGGATGCATATATTCTTATGACAAGTGTTAATGATTAATTATTTATTTTTACTGAAAAGATTTATTTAATCATAAGTAATAATTTCTTATAAGAGTTAATAAAAAATTACAATTTGATAATTGGGGTTTATATTACGTTATAGTGGTAGAGAATAATAACTGTGCTTGAGAGGATGAGATGGTGAAAAATAATGGATTGAGCGTTTATTGTCGTATTTTGTAATGCTATGTTTAGTCACTTTTATAGCTTAGATCTGGGTGTATGATTTGATGTGATTTGGGGAACATATCTTGTTTAAATGTTAGAACAGGTTTTAATAATTCGGTGCTTTGCTGGTTTATAGTGACGTTCGGAGTAATGATGTGTTGTAACAGTATTTTGTCTTGCGCTTAAGCTGGCTATTGCTACGAGTGTCTTAGGTAAATCAAGTGGCCTTAATATCGTATTTAGGGTTATTGCTTTATCTATATTTGTATTGAAAAGAACTTTGTTGTAAGAATCATAGGCAGTTATCAGTAGTTTCGTATTGGTCGCTTATATATTTGATACAAATTGATATTTAAACGTATCAAAAGAAGTTATCTTGTAACATATGTTATTGTTGTTGTTGTTGGGTTTGTGTGGTTGTTGTTTGTTCGGGAGAAATATATAACTTTGACTAGGGATAGTTGTTTTGTACGGATACGATTATGATCTTTTATTTCTCTGTTTTGTGAAGACAGAAATTTATACATTACATTTTTAACCGAGGTATGGTTTATTATTTGACATTTTACAAGTAGGGAATAAGTTTTTGCATCTGGCTGTTGTTTTGATACGATGATATCTCCTCTTGACATGCAGCTGTAGTTAGTGGATTAATAGTTACGAGAATGTTCGGTTATAAACCACAAGATCGATTGTGTCAATGTTATAATATTAGTGAAACGCCGATTGGCTACTGTTACATTGCTTGGCTCCGGTCAATATTTCTTTTGCTCTTTATACATTCACGGCACTTATGTTTTCAAATCATGTTTTAGCAGTCGGTTTATTTTGGCCCGGATGAGAGCCCGTAGATGTTGTTAAAAGTACAAGTTACCTTATTATAGTTAAGGACAGTTCGTGTATTTTGAGTTTAATGCTAGTATGGTGTATACACTATTATTCCTGTTTTTTTTACGATGCGTAAGGTATGTTGAAATTTTATGTACTGTTAAAATTCATACAGGGTGTTTGTTACAGGGTTAGCGCAAAAATAATCTTGATAGGGTCAAAGTAATATAATTAAAGACTTATTTTAATTAAGGTAATATGGTTAGGCAAAGAATGATAGGCTGAAATGTGGTGACACCCCTGAATCAGGTAGAGTCAATTAGGTCGCTAGTAGTATCATATAGATCATGTGATGGGGAGGGGTGGGGTGGTGCTTTAGTTGATTTGACTGATTTACTGATTTACTTGCTTTAGGTCGTGTGTAAAACGTCATATTTTTAACAGATCAGAAGAAGATATAGATAGGATGTAAAGCAACATATTTGTTAAATGAAATCAAAATGTTTTTTATAAGTCATATAGTATAATTCACAATATAAATTGCAGAAAAATTAATGAATAAAATAATAAAAGTAAAATAAAAATAAATTACTCAACAAATATTAAATTTTTTTTAAAAAAATTAAACACAAAAGATATTAAATTAATGATTATGAACTTTATAATAATATTAATGAGCAAACACTTATATGCATGTTTTTCACTTAACGTAAAATTATATTATCTTTGAGTTGACGTTTATAAAAAGAAAAACGAGATTGAAAATGAGATGTCATCTTCAACCTTTTATGTAATCGGGTTATTTCTTCAGTGTAAGATTTCATCCGGGTGCTCTTTTCCCTCCAGATCCTATTTTATCTTTTGCATCTCTGTGGCTTCCTCTCTAATATTTTTCATTCTCTCTTCTATTTCGAATAATTTATGGTTCTTCATTAGGGTTTTGGGGCGTAGCGACCGTAACCACTGTATGTCCAGAGGGTTAATTTATAAGAAGACGGTGTTTATTACGTTAATTATTTCATTCCAAATTTCTTACGTTTAATATCTATTCAAGGTTTTGGGGGTACGAGCCCAAACACCCAGGTGGACGGAGTAGATTACTTACTACCTGATTCTGTATCGAGAGTTTTATACTTTAGTAAGAAGGGTGTATACACGGTTTCATGCGTTCTACGTTGTACATTGTCTCTACTTGAGGGGTGCCATTTGTTACCCCTCTTGGGGGTTAGTTGCACGCCATTTTTTAGGTTAGTGGGCCTAGGTTTCTTGCCGTAAGGTTAATGTATACCTTAAGTATTAGAAAGATTTGTGTTTTGTAATTTTTTTTGTGGTATAACAGTTTGATTGTGTTTTATTTACGTTGTTTGCCTTTTAGCTTTATTTGGGTGTGGTGTAGTTGTGCTCCTGTATTATCTGTTTGTTTGTTGTCTGTGTGTGGGTTATTCGAGTTTGCTTGACACGTAATGGTTCGTTTGCTCCATGTTAGTTGTTTCTGTGTTGTGGATTTGTTTGTGTCTTTTGTTACGCTGGTGTTTGTTTTCCTTTGGCTTCCTTTTGTTTTTGCTGGTTGTGCTTTTTATGTGGACTTTATTATGTTGCATATTCCGCTGTTTCTGATATTCTGGGGTTTTTTGTTTTTTTTAAATTTGCTAATGTTATGTGTTGTGAGTATTTATGTGAGACGTGCTTGAAAAATAAGATTAGGTATACGTTTTGCTACCTTTTAGTTGCTTACTGGGTTAAGTGTGGTCCTTTGTTAATGTTACGATTTATTCCTCTTAATGTTATGTTTGTCTTTGTGCATTATTTCTTAGTTCAGTTGATGCTGTTAGCTTTATTATGTGAAAACTTTGTTACTTAATATATTGATTGATCGTTGTATAGAACTTGATTTTATGTTTATGTTTCCAAAATGATATCGAATTTACCTTAATCAATGATAATAGATCATACAGATGGTTCAGGAAGGGAGGTTGGATAGTGGTTTGATTTAGTTGTTTACTGCTTTAGGGTATTGTAAAACAAAAAATTTAGTAAAAAATATGACCTTAATCAATAGATAATAGATACAGATGGTCGGAGGGAGGTTGTAGTGGTTTGATTTAGTGACTTACTGCTTTAGGGTATATAACTAAATTTGTAGTTAAACAAAATAATAAGAAATTTTATTTATTTATTTTTTATTATTGATTTATTTTTCTTAATGGTTCTAACATTATTTTGAAATCTACAATTCAATACATATATAAAGAACAATATGTTGTATACGAATGTTTATTCTCGGCCCGCAAGTGGCCTCCGGGGCCGGAGCCATACTCCTCCGATTCCATACAAAGTCTCTAGAAATCACTCTGAATCCTCTCACCAAATTTCAGCTTTACGATCAATTTATTTATTTTTTATGGTGGGGTTCCCCTTCGGGGGACCCACGGGGGCGTTACTTCGTATACAATGAGGTTACCTCATTATCTACTACCCTCAAATTTGCACGATACGATAAGTTCGGAGTCGGAGGCAGGCTGACAATCAAAGTCGGAGTCGGAACCGGATGCGAAGAAGCAGCCACGGCGGAACGCACTCGGAGTGCGTAAAAAACGATCTTAGGGATGTTTTTTTCGACTTAGATTGATTTCCTTCGGAAATCGGGAAATCTTCGGGACTATATATTAAACATTGGGTGTATGTGACGCACGGCGCGGCCGTCGCTCGCTCGCTCTCTCTCTCTCACGCATCGAACACCTGGATGATTAGCCGTTAGGCCTAGCTCAATCTCGGGTTTGAAAGCCAAGGGGCTTAAACGCCGGGCGTAGCGGCTAGCTCTCGGGGTGACCCCCCTTATATATCCTACAGACTTGAAATATTACACGGATTCGAGCTTATCACATACATAGATTATATTCCAGAAAGCATATCTCTATCCTTATATCGAAAAGGCTGGTAGAGCCCAAACCGGGTGAATTACTACTTATATATTATATAATATATATAATATATATAGATATATTATATTATAATATATTAATATATATATATTATATATTATATATTTATATTATTATTTATATTATATATATATATATTAATATATATATATATGCATTGATATTTTTTTTCTATTAATAATATTCCATGTGTGTAAGTACTCCTATCATCCAATATGATTCAGTCGGCACCTATATGAAAACTGGCTGGCTTTAAATAAAAATCCAAAAATTTAGTACATAATTGCAACACGTTAATGAAATTAAAATTTAAACAATTTGATACCATAGCCCAGAGGTACTGAAAACACCTATAATATAAGTTAATATATATATATATAATATATATTATATATATATATATATATATATATATATTAATAATTTATAATATATATAATATATATTATATTGATATTATTTATTATTATTATTCTCAGGCAGTTCAAAGTGAAATTATTTTAAAATTTAAGAAAGACAGTGATTTATATATATATATATATATATATAATATATATTATATATATATATATTAATATTATATATTGTATTATATATATTTCATAATAATCTATAATATATATATTATATATATATATATATATATATTATATATATAATAATATATATAAATATATATATATTATATATATATAATATATATATATTTTACAGTTATATATATATATATTATATATATATATATATATTTATATTATATTATATATATATATTATATATATTATTTATAGTATATATATATATTATATTATAAAATTTAATATATTTTAATAAAAATCTTTTTGAAAATACAATTAATTACATCTTTCAGAAGCTTATTGTTCAAGTCGAAATGTTCAAACTTAAGGGTCAAACTGAAAAATAATTTTTTTTTTTTTAAATAAAATTTTAATATCACAAAAAAAATTACTTTTTCAGCGTTTTTGTTCGCAAATGTACAGAAAGTTCATCGTTCAAAGGAATTATATTAAAATTAAGGAAGAAAGTGAATTATTTTTTTCTGTATTTCTTATAAATCTTATTTTCTATAATATTTAAAGTATTTAATTCAAATTAAGACAGTCATTAACAAACATTCAATTTTATCATACCATAAAAATTTTGTAACAGAATTAATTGATTTCATAAGTGTAAATGGAGAATGAATTACAAAGGATCGGGAGCCGGAGCCGGAGCCGGAGTCGGAGCCGGTAATTTAAATAATGTATGCGGAGTGGAGCCCCGGAAAAATTTGCCGGCTCACGGCAGCCTGAGCTTCCGCTATCTAAGAGTCAACAGAGGGAGATAGCGTAATATCTATAAGGGAGAGGAGGTTGTTTGAACAAAAGGCACTGCAGTAAAGTCAACAAGTGTACGCTAATCAGGCTTACTAGATGAGATGGATGTTTAAAAAAAAAACATCAGACGAACAGGCTTGAAAAATGTAAGAAGGAAGTAAGCTTTCTTTAAAATTCAAAGACAGTAGTAACACGGGAACGTCATGGAAAAGAGAAATTCCACAAAAACATGAGGGGAGCAGCAGGATGATGAGAAGCACCGTCCAGTCCGTAACTAAGACTGGAGTATATAGGCAATATCAAACAACTAAAAACATCATGTTGCTAGACAACTAACACTATCTCCAAGTGCTACGAAGCCTGCGAGTAATAGGTGGTGGTTACGTGACGTGATTAATTTTTTTTCCCTCGAGCCTACCTGCCGCTGCGGTACTCTTTATTACAGAAAAGAGATTAAAATCACCAACCTATCGCGCCGCA
>JABUQX010059830.1:7500-15445 GCA_015478945.1 Trachelipus rathkii | reverse complement strand
AAGATCTAGACAACTATTGAGTATGTCGATTTTTCAATATGGACAAATGAATGCAATTACAGCTGGACAGGATCAGCTGTTGTCTTAAAGCAAAAGAGTTGCCAACTAGTATTTAAACAAATATTAATTTCAAATAAATACAATATGATTTTAAGAACTTTTCGTATACAAAATATTGCAACTTTAATTGTTAAATACTTTAGGTTTAATACCACGAAAGAATCTTTACCATGTTACACAAATAATACACATCAATAATAAGTACTCTTACCTGCTAGTGACTTATGGCAACACCGCAGATATTATGCATTAGCAAACTGTGATCAACAGACGACACTCATATAACGGTAAAGCAAAATTATTCTTACACGAATAAACAAACTTACATTTAACACATAACTTAAAACATTACTGGCTTCACAACAAAACTAAGCCACCAGATTTCCACATTGAAAATTACAACACCTTTTTGCATTTAAAAACATTAACACATTTAATTAATAATATAATACAAAATAAAAACCTCCACGATTTACAAGACTATGCACACTAAAATAATAATAATAACATCGATCAGACAGAGCTACAAGCGCGTACCACCTGTAAGCACTTTGATAGACGGCAGATAAAAGCAAAAGATATAAAATATTCATAAATTTCTTATTTATATAAATTTTCGTCAATGAGTTTACGCTTAGCCATCCAATCATAATCCTTAAAATAATAAATAAAATGATGTATCCAATTATTAGTTATTTTAGTAGAGCAAATATATATTACACTTCCAGCAGGAACGAAAATTGGTATTTTCTTTACAACCGAAACTCTGTTCGCTAGAAATCTCAATTTTTCTTCTAAACCGAAACATGAAAATCAAACAAATTTATACATTGTGCCTCCAACACTATATAAATTAAAATATGAATTCCCAATACACATTACTATATATATTGCGCAGTTACCTTTACATTAAAATTATAATAATAATAATAATAAAATAATAATAATATTAATAATAATAATAATAATAATATAATTTAATAATAATTAATAATAATTTAATAATAATAATACATTACTATTTATTACTACAGAACTTGCAAGCGACGACCAATCAAAACTCACGTTTCAAAAAGTATAAGTTCCGAAAAACAAGTTTTTATTGGCGCTTCGTTTAGCCATGAATTACTAAACATATTTACATAATTATTTCTTCTGATTGAGCCATTGCAATGAACACCGTAACATAGAAAATGAAAAGTGAAATAACACTGACAATTGCTATCATTGCTTTTATAATACATAAATGAGGAAAGTTTATGTATACGTGTCATTTACTGCATACATAGGTTATACAGTAGAGTTATACAAATTAAATAGCGGGTGTGCCACATCCTATCTTCAGATTGCAATTTTTTATTTACAGAATCAAATCTTTCAGGTATTGGTTCCCAACATTACAGACATAAAGAATATTTCATAGGAACTCAATTATTTCAAAATTCTCTTTGCCTCTTGCTGAATGACTGGCCTCTCATTTTTATCTTCAGATATAAGAGTTTAAAGCCTTAACAATAGCTTCCAAAACTTTGTTTAGACTTTTACAAGCTTTTGCTTGAGCTGACCACCTTGTTCCACATAGTGTTTTGACAGTATATATTTTTTGAAGAAAGATTCTTCAACGATGCGTAGAGCCCGAGAAAAAATTATAAAGATTCTGAAGCAAAGCAAAAAAAGAAACCGCCTGTTTACAACATGTGGCAGGCAGCGCTAGATCCCACTAAATTAAGGGAATGAGCTGAACATGGTATAAAATATGCTAGATGGTTGATTACTTAGTCTCTTCAGCATCAACATACAATCACGATGGGTGAACGAAATTTTCATGTTCATCAATCTTATATTGCCATGCTTCCAATCGTTAATTCTTCTTTTACAAACTGAGATACAACACCGCCTCCAAATAGTTTACCACGGACCAACAAAAGACGCATCTCCTTGATGTTAGAGTACACTAAAATAGTCACGTTTCACACATCTCCATTCAAAATTTTCTTTCTAACAAGGATTTGTTAGGAATCTAGTTTTTATCTGGATTTTAAATTCTCTTAGAATTAAAAAAACTGTCTGAAATTTTGATTATTCCCATTTTTTGCAAAGTAGTCTAGCATAGGCACCAACCTTCCAATAAAATGGATCATCGCTTGGTATAAAGATTTCTTTGTATGTGCTTCGTCTACCTGGTCACTATTCTCGACAGTAACGTAAGAAGTCGAATGCATATGTTCACAATTACCGTGTTATCGTTTATCATTCAATGACTTTTGAAAGTTACTTTCAGATCATCGCACTCCAGCAACCAATTATTCATTTGTCTTTTGTGATAAGAATGAGTCTTACTCTTGGGTTATTTTAGATAACACTTCATTTTCTTTTCTCCTTTTCAAAAAGTTGCCAGATAATATTTCTGGAAACTCTCGGAACATGAATTATATAATATATATTATATATATTATATATATATATATATATATATATATATATATATATAATATTGAATTATATATTATTATATATTATATATATAATATATATATATATATAATACTATATATATATATTATATATATATATAACTACAAATACAACATATAAGTTTTTAAAAAATATTCCGCCATCCAGAATTTGCCGCCCTCCAGAATTGTATATCTGAAGTTAAAATATCCACTGGCCCAGATTTGAATCCTACTACGCTCGTATTCTCGCTAAAGATTTGTATATAAGCATTCTAAAAGAGGTAGCCTATTAGGCGTCTTCTTCAGCCTACTTGACGAAGATTCCGTCTCTTGACCATGGTTAATGAAGGTGCCGTGAGGAAGAGGTTCGAGTCCCAACCTCTTCCGAATTTTATAATATTAACTTAAGTGAAAGGGGGTAAACAGAGAATGGGGGAGTAGGGGTAGAAAAACTCCCACTCAATGACGATTAAGTCTGACGTAGCAAGGCAAATGCAAGCGATGATGAAACCACCCGAAAGCTAACGAAAGCGGAGGCGGTGGCGGCGGAAAGCGGTGCGAAAGGAACTGCGGATCAAATACCTAAGATCAAGGCCCGCGCGAAACGCGGGTGTGTGTGTGTGAGAGAGAGATGACGCAGAGCAAAACGAAAGGGGGTAGGGTAACTGAAGTAGTCATGGCAACAAAGAACAAAGGGGGTGCAGGGTAAGCGAATGGGGGTGAGTGTAAGCGAAAGGGGGTGGAGGGTAAGCGAAAGCCGTACTGGTTACTACTATTAACAAAACGCTAAAAAGCAAAATAAATTTCAATATTTTATACATCCGCAACATCCGCATTTAATAATTGCTGATGCGGATGTGGATATTTCAAAATCTTGAACTGTAGATGAGGATGTGGATGCGGATATTTCAAAATCTTGAATTGTAGATGCGGATGAGGATGTCAAATTTAATGCGAATGATATGCGGATGCTGATGTGACATACATTATTAATTTAAGTTTGTAATGGTCCATTTTGAAATATAGCACATAAACCATATTTCAATCATATCGAAACCATATTCATGCTATTTCCAAAGCTTGACAAGCGTCTGGAAACGCAACTAAAAATAAAAAAAAAAAAAAAAAAAAAAGAGAAGAGAAAGGAGAGAGAGAGAAGAGGAGGGAGGAGAGAGAGAGAGAGAGAGAGAGAGAGAGAGAGAGAGAGAGAGAGAGATTTCATACCTTGTCGTGCTTTTCTCTGTTCAACATAACAGACACGAAAATGCATTCCCCTCTCTTGACACGCTTTTTGGAAATTTCATAATTGCTCGTACAATAATGGTCTTTGTAAAAACATTGCCAGAGGTTAAATCCAATCAAAGTTCCATCATAATTAGTCGTTTCTACCTAATATATATATATATATATATATATATATTATATATTATAAATTATATATTATATTATATATATAATAGTATTATATACATCGATATACAATATTAATATATATATATATATATACTATATATATTATATATATATAAAATACTTCTAAGATTAGATATATATATATATCATATATATATATATATATATATTATATAATATTATTATATATATATATATATATATATATATATATATATATATAATATAAGATATATATAATATATTATATATTATATATATTATATATATAGTATATAGTATAATATTAGTATTCATATTATTTTCAGTTTTAATAAGTGTTTTGTTTTGTTTTTTTTATATATTATTAGTATATGATACAATTAATTCATTAATTAATATGTGAGCGAGAAAAAACGAAATAGGAAAATATTAAAAATTTAATAATGAAGTAAGCAAAAAACGCTCATTTTGCATGAGAAAGAAAACGGGGCGTATTGTATGTGACTTATACGTGAAAAAGAATTTACGAGGGAACCGTTATAAAAGATAATGTTTGTGGGTAAAATACGTATTATAATTGTTTTTTTTTCATATATAGATTCTGTATACATAACAAAACATATCATAACCTAAACTTAGAGAGCAGTAAACCTACTTGGGTCGACGATGCAGTAAATTTCGACCTAACCTATATGGATATACTTTGCCGTAGAACAAGATTTACTTTTGTTTTTCGAGGAGATTATTGCACATACGAAAATATTCCGGTATGTTGCGAGTCCGAGAGCTGCGCAAATATTAAGATGCGTTAAAAAGTACGATATTATAAATAATTACCGTTTTTTTTTGTTTTTTTTTGCTTAATTTTTTTTTATACTGTTTATTCACAGTGAAATGTATTGCCAATATCAAATCAATAACAATATATATATATATATATTATTATATATATATATAACGCTGACATATGCATCTTATATATATAGATAGTTATAAGAAAAGATAATATAATATGTATATAGATATGTTTTAATTCTATAATAACGCTGACATATATTTATAGATTAAAAAGCATTTTATATTCTGTATAACACTTTAGCCACACCATGAAATATATATATATATATATATTATATATATAATATATATATATATATATATATATATATATATATATATATATATAATTATATATATATATATATATATATATATATATATATATATATACAGTTAAGACCACCGCTCAGGAGCTGAGCCCTATATAAGGAGGGGGTGTACTCATTTTCAAGTCTGAGTAAGACGAATCTAAGCCTAATTTATTTATTCCCAAAAAAGAAAACAGAAGTGAATGATTGTTGGATTATTTGATTACTTAAAGCGAAACTGAGTCATTTTTCTGCTCATTTGCTTGACTATTCTTACATCAAAGAATTAGCAACACGAAGTGGTGGGAAATGTTTGAAATTTTAAATATAAATATTGAAGTCACTAAGACTAAATATATCTCCTTGTTTAAAATTTCCATAGCTGTACGGCTACTTCTGATTCAGTCAAAAGTTTTTTAGTTTCTGTATTATGATTGTAAAATGATACACATCGGATCCTCCATTTTGTTATGTTGACTGCGACTGCCTTGTTTTTAGGTTTGTCTAATTCTCTCCACATACCATCTTTCATTAAAGACCTCCATATCATAGCATGGCTGGTCTCCCTGATATTACCTTACCCTTAATCTTCCATGATTGCTAGACCTTGCATGGGTTGGTGCCACCAACGATGCTATAACCGGTTCGATATATATATATATATATATATATATATATAGAGAAATCTACTTATATATATATATAATATATAATAATATATATATATATATATATATATAATATATCATAGAGAAAAGTCGAGTTATGGACCTTTTGGAAGGTACTCGCTTGGCCCAAAAAAAATAGTACAGGGTATCTTTATGGACCATAAATAGACTTTCTATTATAGTGATTTTGATGATTCAAAATATATAGACCTGTTACGTTTTAGACTCGTCAGTTTTAATTTTTTTTTTTACCTAAAGGATACCGAAGGGTAAACAGCAAAGATGGCAGGAGTCGGGTTCTCGGCCTCCAGGGAACGACAGGCTAGGACTATTTCCCCCCTCCGGGGAGGGTCTCCGGCAACCCCTCTCTTTGCTATTTGGGTGTCGCGGAGGTTCCTCGCACCTCCCCTACGGGTATGGAAATCGTCCACCCACTTCTTCCCAGCTCTGCTCGAGCCCCTATTTTTTGCCGTGTAATACACCCTTCTAACCATTAAAATTAATATTAATTTTAATAAAATTATTGTATATATATATATATATATAATATATCATATATATATATATTATATATATATATATATATATATATAGATACTTATATATATATATATATATAGATATAAATATATATAATGGACAAAAGGTGCTACCGTACGCTAATAAAATTTTATATCATTTTCATAGAATAAAACGGCATTTTTGAGATTAAAACGAAACACAACCTTGCGAACCAAGTTTCACGTTACAACTGAAAAAAAGATTTATGAGTCTACATTGGGTCCCACGTTTGCATTTTCCTCCCATTTTTAGTTTTCTAAGAATATTGAATATTTTTTTTAGAATTATACTTTCGAAATATTTGTAGGATATGATTATGTTATATTATATTTATATGTAGTAATAATTTTTAAATAAGTTAAAATTAAAAATTTGCTTCTAGATCAAACAGGGTAATCGAGAGTCCATTTGAGTCCATATATATATATATATATATATATTATATATATATAATATATATAATATATATATTATTATTTAAAAATTATATATAATATAATAATATATATATATATACTATATATATAGATATATATATATATATAGTTATATACTATATTATATATAGTATATATATATATATATATATATATATATATATATTATATAATATTATATATATATATAATATATATATATATATAATATATATATATATTAATTAATATAATTATTTTTATTTAGTTAAATATTTTATTTTATTATTAATTTATATATATATATATATATATATTATATAAAATATATATTATAATAGTATAATAGGTATATATATATATATAATATATATATATATATATATATATATAACACACGATTTCAATCTGGGTATATATATATTTATAGTAATAAATATATTATATATATATTATATATATACAGTATATACGAGTGAAATAGCGCCGTCCGAAACGATACAAACAAACACCATTGGGCATAACCAACGGAATGGTGGCTTGGCTGGAGGACCACTTGGCACTCAGTTCCACTCTGGTTCGTTCTTTTAGCGTTTCACCTTCTGAGAAAGGATTTCTATGATACTTTCGTCTAACACTTGTTGAGCTCACTCACTCCCACCACTCTTCCCCTTCTTCACATGTCCCCCTCCCCCTCCCCCCAAGATTAACAAACGCATGTTCGAACATTACCTTTATGAAAAGAGAATAAAAATAATGAAACAAATCTATGTCGAAGATGCTTGGATTAGAAGGATTCAAACAATGCCCTTCTTCCATCCACTCCTTCAACTATCACAACTTGGCAGTTAGCGGCTATAGGTGATGTGGTTGATACCGTCATGACTTTGCAACTAGGTTGCTTTGGTGAGCGGTCTTTTTTTTTCATTGACTGCTGCAGCATTCGCGGTCTCCATTCTTATTTCCAATTTGTTGAACACAACTTCTCCTCATCTAAGCCTTACCTCTTGTTCATAAACAAAACTGAAAAATTAAGTGTTTGAATGCTGAAACAGCAAACCCTCCTCTGTTCCCTTTTATTGTCTCAGTCTTGAATTTACAGTCAAAGACGTTTGACGTGCGCAGGTGCGCAACTACGTTTGATGTGTACATGTGCACAACGACTTTGTTATCGTGTTTCTAATTTGGAGTCTTCAGCATTTTCTATCTTGTGGTACTCTCAGGCTTTTTTGGTATTGTAC
>JABUQX010059829.1:37500-45585 GCA_015478945.1 Trachelipus rathkii | reverse complement strand
ATTATACTTTGAGTTCTTTCAAAGGAAAATCCACTTTTAAATCTTAAATCTTCCTTAAGCTGGCAGGCCCTTCAATATATATATATATATAATAATATATATATATATATATATATGTATATATATATATATATATATATATATATATATATATATATATATATATATAAATATATATATATATATATATATATATATATATATATATATATATATATAATATATGTATATATATATATATATATATAAATAACAACATGTAATAATAATAATATACATATATATATATACATAATAATAATATAACATATATGTATATCAATAACAACATATCTCTTTCGCTGTCTTCTTCAACAATAACATACCATGCATATATATATATATATATGTATGTATGTAATATGTATTATATATACTATATATATATATATATATATATATATATATATTTATATATAAGTATATATATATATATATATATATGTATATATATATATGTAATAATAATAATATATATAATATATATATATATATATATAATATATAATATATAATATATAATAATAATAATAATAATAATAATAATATATATATATATAATAATAATAATAATAATATAATAATAATAATAATATATATGTATATATATATATATATATATAACATATATAATATAATATATATATAATATGTTCTGGGGCAGGGTTGAGATATTGGGGTTAATGTAATGAGAAGGTAGAGAACTAGGGAAGGAAGGGCTGGAGACTGACAAAATCATTCAGGGTTTATGTATATATATATGTATATGTATATATGTAATATGTATGTATGTTACCAAACATATATATGTATATCATATATATATAATATATGTAATAATAATAATAATAATAATATAATAATAATGTATATGTATATGTATATATAATATACATAATAATAATAATAATAATATATAATAATAATATATAATAATAAATAATAATAATAATATATATATATATATAATAGCCAGCAACCAATAATAATAATAATATAATAATAACAATATAATAATAATAATGTAACTCTTCTTTCTCTTTCAATAATAATAATAATAATAACAATATGTATAATAATATATAACATATATAGATATATGTATGTATGTGTATATAATAATATTATAATGTATGTATATATGTATGTGTATATGAAGTAATATATATAATGTATATATAATGTAATATAATATAATAATATATATATATATAAATAGAGTAATATGTATATATGAGTATGTGTATGTATGTGTATCTATGTAATGAGTAATGTAATAATAATATGAAGTAATAATAATAATAATATGTATGTATGTATATGTATAATATGGAAATATATGTATGTAATAATTAATATATGTAATATAGCATGTATATATATATAATATAATATATGTATATATATAATAATAATAATAATAATATATATCTAAATATATATGTATATATAATATATAACATAATAATAATATGTAATAAATGTAATAATAATAATATGTGTAATATATATATATGTATAATAATATAATAATAATAATATATATATATGTATATATAGTATATATATATATATGTATAATAATATCATAATATGTATATAACATATGTATGTATATAAATATGTATATATATATATATATATATGTATATATACATATATATATATATATGTATATGTATGTCATATATATATATGTATGTATATATGTATGTATAATGTAATATGATAGACTTATGCATATAATAATAATAATATATATGTATATGTATATGTATATATATATGTATGTATATGTATGTAATATGTATGTATGTATATGTATGTATATATAATAATAATAATAATAATAATATAATAATAATAATAATATGTGTAATATTAATATTTATATAATAATAATAATAATAATAATAATAATAATAATAATAATAACAATAATATAATATATATATATATATATATATATATATATTGAAATGAATCAGTTGTAATGGAATTGTTTGTTGTTACGTCTCCTTTTTAATGAGGGAGGCAAGGTTGCGTTCCTTTACAGAGGACTTTTCCTGTTACAGTGAAAATAAGAGACAAAAGGGATTGAGAGACACGAAAGTTGGTTTTTTCTTATATATAATAAATATGAATAATTAAGTATTTTTAATATCAATCCTATCTACCTATGGCTTTTAACTTTAATTTATAAATACCCTATTACTACCTGAGCTAAATATTAAACACCAATTTATTTCGAAACAAAATATATAGTACAATATAAACCCGGGTTAAGTTTATTATTTACAAATTCAGTTTAAATTGTTTATCAAAGGTACAAGAGCAATACTTCCTTTAAACGTCGTTATTCAGACGAATGATCCTTCGGAAGGTGCTCTTTACTCCTTTGAATAACCTTGATCCACTGACACACGACCTGTGTGACCTTTCGACCTTAGGAATCTTCCGTAGTCTGATTTTAACCTCAGTAGCTAACCTAGGGTTAACCTGGGCCTCTAAATTTAGCTGGAAACTTAGTTGGCTAATAATTGCAGCCTTGGCCTTAATATCGGGTCATAAACTTGGCTCGAAACTCGGGTCTAACCTCGGCTCTAGTCTCGGCTCTAAACTTCGGCTCCCTGAAAATCATAAAATAACCAACCATTAATTATTGGCTCACTAATAGCATTAAATATAAATTTAATAACGCCAATAGTTATCCACGTCATCGGAATAACAATTAATAATCGTTACCAAAAATAATAATAATAATAATAATAATAATAATAATAATAATAATAATAATAATAATAATAATAATAATAATAATAATAATAATAATAATAATAATAATAATAATAATAATAATAATATTAATAATAATAATAATAATAAAATACCTAACGGCATTACTAAATAAACATATACATACTATTTACAACAAATATCCTAACAACAAACATCCTGTTTACTTTCGCGATCAACCAGTCATTCCTTCAATTTCGCTAATGAACATAACGGTGAAACGTAATAATAATAATAATAATAATAATAATAATAATAATAATAATAATAATAATAATAATAATAATAATAATAATAATAATAATAATAATAATAATAATAATAAAATCATAATCTGATTTTCGAACCGATTAGCTAGTCATAACCTTGGCAAGAATTGTGCGCCACTCTCCAAATATGAGATACTCTCATATTTTAAAAGATCCTTATTATACCTTCGTATGTGTTTTTAACCATGCACGTATCAATACCCACACACACACGCACACACACATATATATATATATACATATCATTCCTCCTTACTCCTTTTAACTATTCTTTCCTATAGATTACTGTGTCATTTGTTTACTCTAAACTTTTCGTTTATCATAACTATTCTTAATATAATTTTCATTGTCCTTCAAACCAAAAAGATCCTATATATAAATTTTACAATATTCTTTGGTAATTCATCGTATTCTAACAATGTCCCCTAGTTTATCCGTATCTAATTTTCCACAGTTTACGCTTTAACACTACTATATTTTAATTTAAACTTAAACGTTATTTCGTTAATTTGAAACAGCAAATCATAAATCCTATTCCTACTTTTAGATTTTAAACTATCGTAAATATCACTTTTATATTTAGTTATACATACCAATTTTGGGAGAATTTGTTTCTTATAAAGCTGGAATCACACTTAAATAAATCCTTGGAAAGTTGACAATCACAACTTAGTAAAATCCTTATAAAGTCGGCAATCACAATTTTGTAATGAATCCTTATAACTCAGAAACTTTTAAGCTGGAATTCAACACAACTGTTTACCTGAACTTCTTTTGAGAAAAAATGAGTTTTTCTTTTAGCCTGGACACTTTTCTGCTTCGTAAAAATTGGAAGGTTGATTAAATAGATGCCATGAGTCATCAGACTCGTGACAATATATATATATATATATATATATATATATATATATATATATATATATATATATATATACATATATATATATTGTATATATATATATATATATATATATATATATATATATAACTAACATATATATCTCTCAAATATATATATATAAATATATATATATATATATATATATATGTATGTATGTGTATGTATGTATGTATATGTAACCAACCTGTATGTAACATATGCATGTATATGTGTAACATTTATGTATTGTTGTGTATTTTTGTGTATGTATGTATGTGTATGTATGTATATATGTATAATAATATAATGTAATATTATATAATATAATATATGTTATAAGAGTATGTATAATAATAATAATATGTAATATGTGTAATATAATATGCAGCTAATATAATAATAATATGCTAATAATATAATAATAATAATATAATAATATATAATATAATAATATAATAACAATATATAATAATAATTAGGGGAATAATGTAATATTAATGATCATATATATATATTTATATGTCACTATGTAAATCAGTATGTATTGGTGCCATATGTAATGTATGTATGTATGTATGTATGTATGTATGTATATGTATATATGTGTATAAGTGTATGTATAATAATAATAATAATAATAATAATAATATGTATGTATAATAATATATATATATATATAATAATATGTATATGTATAATATATTTATACTGAATAATAATAATAAAATATGTATATATATATGTAATAATATATATATATATGTAATAATATATGTAATAATATGTAATAATATATAATAATATATATGTATGTGTTTATACGGTCATGTAATAATAATATATATAATAATAATAATAATAATAATAATAATAATAATAATAATAATAATAATATGTAAATGTGTATGTATGTATGTATGTATGTATGTAATAATGTGTATCATGTATGTATGTATGTATAATAATATGTAATATGTGCGTAATAATAATAATATGTAATATATATTAATATGTAATATGTATAATATGTATGTATATGAATGTAAACGTATTATGGTTTTGATCACGCGCATGTATAATATAATAATAATAATAATATATAATAATAATAATATAATAATATATGTAATAACGTATGTAATAATATAATAATAATAATAATAATAATAATAATATATAATAATAATAATAATAATATATATATAATAATAATATGTAATAATAATAATAATATATATATATATATGCATATATATATGTATATATGTATATATATATATATATAGTTATATATATATATATATATATATATATATATATATAATATATGTATATATATATATATATATGTATATATATATATATAGTTAATATATATATATGTAGTTTATATATATATATATATATATATATATATATATATAATAATAATATATAATAATAATATGTAATAATAATAAAAAGTGTATAACATAATAATAATAATAATAATAATAATAATATATAATAATAATATATATGTTTATATATGATTATAATATAATATATGTTTATCATAATATAATATGTAATAATAATATATGTAATAATAATAATAATATTTTATGTATGTAAATGTATATATAAATGGCCATGTATGTATGTATGTATAATAATAATGTATGTAATAATAATATGTATGTAATATGTATATGTGGGCTATATGAAATGTGTTTATTTGTTTCACATGTCATATATGTAATAATAATGTATATATATATATGTAATAATAATAATAATATATATATAATATAATAATATATGTATATATATATATACGAATTAATATATATATATATATAATAATAATATATGTATAATAATAATAATATAATAATAATATATATATGTAATATGTAATAATAATAATAATATGTATAATAATATAATCTGCTATGTATGGGTGTAGCCATAACTGTATGTAATAATATGTATGTATGTAATGTATGTATATATATATGTAATGTATGTATATGTATATGTATGTATGTATAATATAATATATGTATATGTCATTGTAATAATATTTATGCGGTAATAATAATAATATGTATATGTATAATAATATGTAATAATAATAATAATAACTAACCAATAATAATAATAATATGTATATATATAATATATGTAATAATAATAATGTATGTAATAATTTGAATTGATTTCAACATGTAATAATAATAATAATAATAATAATAATAATAATAATAATAATATATGTTTATAATAATAATAATATCTAATAATATATATATAATAATAATAATAATAATAATAATAATAATATATATATATGTAATATATATGTATGTATGCATATGTATAAGATATATATGTATATGTATGTATATGTATATATAATATATATACTGCATAATAATAGATAATATAGTATGTATATATGCATATATATATATGTATGTATACATATAATAATAATAATAACATATGTAATATATATATAATATATATAAATATAATATAATATATATATGTATATATATATATATAATGCATATATGTCGATGTAATAATATTAATAATAATATGTAATAATATATATATAATAATAATAATAATAATAATAATAATAATAATATATATATAATAATAATAATATATGTATATATAGAAAATATAATAATAATATATATATATAATAATAATAATATAATAATATATATATATATACATGTAAATATATATATATATATATATATATATATATATATGTATAATATATGTGCTTTGTATATATATATATATATATATATGTATATATATATATATATATATATATATATATATATATATATAGTTATATATATATATGTATGTAATATATATATATATATATATGTATATATATATATATATATATATATAGTTAATAATAATAATAATAATATATATATGTATATATAATAATAATATATATAAATATAATATATAATATATAAGAGACTTATAGACAATAATAATAATGTATATGTATATATATAAATAATAGAAATATAATTAATAATAATAATAATAATAATAATAATAATAATAATAATAATAATAATAATAATAATAATAATAATAATAATAATAATAATAATAATAATAATTATATATATATATTTATATATATATATATATATATATATATATATATATATATATATATATATATATATATATACAAAAATATACAGACATGTATATATATATATATAAAAATATATATATATATATATATATATATATATATATATATATATATATATATATATATATATATATATATATATATATATATATATATTTTTATAATATTTATATATATAATTTTCATATATAGATATATAATATATAAATAATATAAATATATATTTTTTATTTATTTGCACATATCACCATTTATTACATTTCTGCAAGGTGGTGATGGTAATGGTGGTAATAATTTTACAATTATCACCACCATTCACGAAAAGAGCAATAGGGTAGAAGGGGGTCTACACCAACATCCCTATTAACGATGCTATCAATATCCTACTCGACAGTATTTTTTCCTCAGTTTCCCAGTTCAATGGCTTCGACAAAAAGGAATTTAGTACACTTTTAAAACTTGCTACTCAAAACACGTACTTCTTTTTTGGTAACACTCTATATGCCCAGACCAACTCCCTAGCCATGGGCTCGCCTTTGAGCGCTATTTTAGCTAACGCTTACCTGACTCACTATGAACAAATATGGCTTGATAAATGTCCCCCCTCATTCAAACCCACATTTTACAAAAGATATATGGACGACACCTTTCTACTGTTCACAGATGAAACCAAAATTCCAAATTTTTTTAATTACATAAACTCCCAGCTACCTAACATAACCTTCACGCATGAAGACGAAACAAATAATTCCCTTCCTTTTTTGGATCTGTTTATTAAAAAAACTGCAATAGATTTTTCAACTACGATTTACAGAAAGAAAACCTTCACTGGATTAGGCCTAAACTTCTTCAGCCACATTCCTTTGTCATTTAAATGTAATAGCATAAAAACCTTGTTATTTAGAGCC